>PVJS01022941.1:12500-14818 GCA_004027185.1 Glis glis | reverse complement strand
TCATTTTACCTGGTGAGAACTGACTGATAGGTTTATGAAAACACTAGCAACCCCTTCTCCTTCATCCATTTCCAGTCCATTTAATCAATAGCCTACTCAATGCATATTTCCAAAGGTTTCAGAACCACTTCATCACTGCCCCAAATGGGAATGAATGGTATTCTGTTGTGCAGAGGAAAGTCTGTTTTGTTTTTATTTTTTCGTTTTGATTTTATACCACCATTTGAAAAATGCTGACTTCCTGGAGCGTGCATTCCTGGCAATGCAGACTGCTTCTGCCTTTCTGAGGATGAAGAAAACCAACAGCGAGGCAGTAATGAGCTCTGGGGTAAATGTCTCTGTAATGGTCCCAACACCAAAAGATGCTGGCTGATTTAGCTGAATTTGCAGCGTGGGAACTTGTCAAGTAATTGCTACCCACCTACATTTAGAGGTGATGTTTATGTATCCTTTCAAGTAATGACTAATAGTAAAACATGTACCCTTGATGTTGGAGCAAAATAGCCTGCCACGCCACTGTTAATGACGAATATCCATATCATATCAGTTTCAGAAAAATTAATGCATTTTTAAATGAAATATTCTCATTAGTATAGAAAGTAAGGGGAAAGGGAGCTAGATCCCTACTGTGTTTATGTAATAATACCTACCCTAAGGAAATGAGAAATCTAAATAAAATTTATGGTGATGGATTAACCTGAATTGATCACTCCCCAATGCACATGAGGATTACAACATCACATGGGCCTCATAAATATATACAAATATTACATACCCATCAAAAATATTTTTTCTTGGTACTGGGTATTGAATTCAGGGGCATATTGTTTTTTCTTTTCATTTTGAAACAGGGTCTTGCTAAGTTGCTGAGGGTCTCCCTAAGTTGCTGAGGCTGGTCCCGAACCTGAGATCTTTCTGTCTCAGCCTCCCAAGTAGTGGGATGACAGGTGTGCACCACCATACCCAGCTCTTCAAAAAATGTTTTTAAGTTAAAATTAAGCATAATTTTCCAAAGTGGCATTTTCAAGAACCCCTTCACATGTCTTGAGCACAGTCTACATCCTAGGCTGTAGACAAGTGTTCTATGCCATCTTAATGCATTCTTACAACCACACATTCATCTCTCTCTAAACCACCATTAAATCATGTTGGCTGAAAAATGCAAGTAAGACTTTGTCTAAGTTCCATAGTTTTCAAAACAACATTAATTTTCATTACTTCATTGCTAGATAATTTCATGAACGTTAATTCCGAAGTTTTAGGGGGTAATTTCTTTTATTTTTTTTTTAGTACTGTAAAATTGATCCTACCATATTTTATCACAAAGCCTGATTATAAAACTTTTGAACATACAGCAATATTCCTTAGGAGACGATTTGTAAATATATGAAGTACTTACTTATCTCACACTCAAAAATTGACAAAACGATGAGATATCATCAATTATTTTAGCCCTAAAGGAAGATAGACTATTGGATCCAAAGGATTTACAAAATCAATCAATCAGTTTTATGAGTATCTGCCAAATTATATAGTAAGATTTGAAGACAGGGAATGAGCTTCCCTGAAAATATCAATTTCAGTTCTCACCATGAAGTTTGATGTTGACATATAAACATTCATTGCTGTGTGTCTTAATGGATTTTCCAATTTGTGATATCACTTACGAAACTATAAATGGCATTTAGTGGGTGTATTAATTTTCTATGGCATGGCTGTGTGCCGAATTACCAACTACCCAAAATTTGTGACTTTAAACAACACCAACTAATTACCTGACAGTTGTTAAGGGCCAAAATGTCACAGAGGCCTCACTGGGATAAAATAAGTATGTCAGCAGGATGCAGCCCTGGGGAAGGTTCTAGGTCACCATCCATTTCCTTGCCTACTCCAGCATGTCAAGGCTGCACAAATTCCTTTGATTCTTTGGCTCCTGGCCCTTTCCTAGGGCTTCAAAGTGAACAGCACCAGGTGAAGTCATTCTCAGCTTGCATAACTCTATTCTCCATCCACAACTATGTCTCCCTTGGAATCGCCTCTTCAACCTTCTATGTCTTTTAAGGACCCTTTCGGTTATATCAGACTCACCTGTATAATCCAGGGACTATTCCTATTCAAACATCAGCTGCTTAGCAACCTAAATTCCATCTGCCATCTTACTTCCCCTTTGCTGTGTGAAGTAGCCTATCCCAGGACCCTAAGTCCAAGATGTAAACATCTTTAGAGAGTTGTTGTCTACTACAGTAGATATAGGTTCCTAATGGCATGGATTCATTTATTATATCTAAATATTTCCTGAGCACCTACTATATTTCCAG
>PVJS01022941.1:0-10000 GCA_004027185.1 Glis glis | reverse complement strand
GGACATTTTCAAGCATATGCTCAAGTAGAGGGAATAGAATTACAAAACTCACACACATCTAGCTTCAAAGATTGCTAACTCATGGCCCATTTTATTTCACTTACACCCACGTCCCTTCTCAGTTTATCACCTTCCCTACTAGATTAGTTTAAATTCAGCCCCAGACTTCATAGTATCTCATGCATAAATATCTGAAAATATATCTTTATATGACAAGGATTCTTTTTTAAACAAAAGCACGACTCCCTTTTAACACCTAACATTTTACAATCATTCTGTACTATCTCCAGCGTCCTGTGTGGATTACTTATCTCTTGAAATTGTATGTGTAGGTGTATATATACTTGTAGGTCATGTTATTCAAATCAGGACACCAAACATTGCCAATCTCATTTGGTCGTTTCTCTTAGATCTCTTTTTACATATGGACCGTTCTCCCTTCAGTTTTCTTTCAATTTGTCTACTTTTAAAAGCTGGCCATTTATCCTATGAAGTTTCCCACGTCAGACTATTTCCATATCATATCATATCATATCATATCATATATGTTCTTCTGTTGCTGTTTTTCTTATAAACTGGTACTTAGAACTTTAGACTTGCAACTTTGGGCCTGCTTTGACTTAGGTTTGACTTTTCACTAAGAATCCTTCAAAGCACACATTGCATACTTCCTTTGACAGGCACACAGTACCTATCTGACTCTGTTTTTATAATGTTAGCTACCACTGAGGTGCTCTAAGTACGTTATTTCACTTGAGTTTATACGATGGTGATATCCTGATTTTTTTACCCCTTCTTCCATTTCTTTTTTTAATCAGGAATACTTACATAAAGAGAACTTCATCAGATATTTGGTTGCTTTGAAATGCAGTTTAATTGGCAAAAGCAGAATAAATACTTGACTTTTCTTTTATGAACCCATGCTCAGGATAATGAGTTAGTTCTCTCTAGTGTTTCCCAATAATGGTGGACAAGAACTTTTGATACTGTGATGAATTCGTGAGTGTTTGCCTCCTCCCTTGGTTCTAGTTTCTTGTCAGAAAGAATTAGGAAATAGTTCAATTTTCCTCAAGAGAAAAATCTATTCAGAGAATATACAGATATATCCAACTCAAATTCAGGATTGCAGAATATTTACTTAACCTCTATGAGTTTAGATTTGTTTCTCTTTTCTCCTTTTATATGGTTCCTAATCATATTAATATAATCATATGACTTCCTTGTCAGAATAAGTTTCAGTCACAATGAAATATTTCAAATAAAAAATTGTTATCATTAACAAAATGCAACCATTAAAAAGAGCTTAAGTATTTTTTGACAATGGGCTCTAAAACATTCAGCATACACAGATGACTGTTTTAAAGTCATTTAAAATAATTTATGTGTGCAGATGTCTTCAACTTAACAGGCGTATTGTTTTACTTTACTTTCTGTTTTAGAAATTGCTATTTTCATTTCCATTAATTTAGGTGTATAATTATAAAATTGTGAATATTGCTTTATAATCAAATAAAAAACTAAGATTATATTCGGAAAGGTCTAGCTTTGACCAGTGTTCTGCCCCTTTCTTTGTAGGTTATCATAGTGGTAAACTTTAGAAACCTTTTGCTTGGTTACCCTCCCATTTACTTCAAAAACATAAGCAAAGATGTAAATATATGTAGATTTCCCCATTCCTTTTATTTAAATAAATTGTAGTGTACCCTACCCATCTTCTTCCCTTTGTCTTTATAAAGGTGACTAGACACATGTGCGGGGCACAGGTTAGCCATATCTTCATCTTCTTAAAGGGACCTCAAGCTCATTGGGTTATCTGGACAACACTAATAGTCCCTTGAAGGAAGTAGAAACAGAGTCCTAGACTCCTGCAGTAGATTTTGCAACCCTTTCCAACATAATTCCTCAGGTATCACTGGCCACCTGCACTATGTTCCATGAACAAGACGTCAGAATTATCATCATAATCTTTTGTAGAGAGACCCATCTCTGGGTCTCTTCTGTGAAAATATATGGGAGGGGGGAGGGACTGGGAAGCTGTTTTGTGATGATTCAAGCTTTGGAGACTCGCTTTCCAGACATATTAAGGGTCTCCATATTAATGTCTTCAAGGGTTGCTGGGTTTGGAGAATGTCAACTCACAGAAAGAAATAAAGGAAGGGAGGAAGGGAAGGATGGGGGAGGGAGAAAAGGGGAAGAGGAAGGGAAGGGAAAAGGAAAGTACCTTTCACCTGATGAAACAAATTTGGGGGCAAATAGTATAAAAGTACAGATAACTTCCTGGAAAAGTTTTATGAAAAAGTAATCGTGGTAAATGATAAAGAGAAAAAAAAAAGAAAAGAGGTTCTAAACTACAGAGAAAAATTTGGGAAAGTCACAGAGCACAGTGAGAGTAATAGAAGACAAAGTTCATGGATGGTCAATAATGAGATGATGATACACATTTAACTTAAAAGAAAATATCTGAGTTCATGATGGGCTATAATTTTTTCTTAGCCTTCTAAGGTACACGTATTGACGCTTGTGGTGTGGAGGAAACATCCTATATATCTATATATATATGGCTTCCTGAGCACACTCTAGCTCCATCCTTGGTAACTGCTGACATCACAACCTCTAGATATTTATGGGTGGTTCAAGTACACAATGTTCCTTTCCAAGCATTGTTTAATAGTAAGAACACAGCTCTTCAGCTACGTAAATGTAGTATCTCTACTCACATATAAATGGCTGGAGAATGTTTTCAAGAAACCTCCCCCAATCACATTCAAAGCTATTATCTTAATCATCTTATTATACTTTGCACGAGTCCATTCATGTAATTGTGAGCATTTTAAAAATGGGAAACACATAAAAATACAGAATACAAAATGCATACACCCAGCCAGGCATGGTGGTGCATGCCTGTAATCCCAGTATTTGGGAGGCTGAGACAGGAGGATCGTGGGTTCAAGGACAGCCTCAGGCTCTCAACAACCTAGTGAGACCCTGTTTCAAAACAAACAAAAAGAAAAAAAAGGTCTGGGGGTGTAGTTTGGAGGTAGAACACCCCTGAGTTCAATCCCCAGTAACACACATACACACAAATGCATTATTTCCCTTTAAAGCATAGCAACACTGATTTCAAACTAATACTAGAATTTGAAGGAAAACATTGAAATTTAGTTTCCATCAGTAATACTGAGGCTGATTATGTTATAGAGAGGTGTAGAGTTTGTCAACACATGCAAATCCTCATCCTGTCTGCCCATGCCAGAAACAGTAGGATTTCTTTGGCAATCACAGGTATCTCTGGCCATCCGCAACCCTACATGATTTCTATATTAGGTTCTACAAATCCTCTAAGTATCATATCATTCTAAATAAAATAACTTATGGCATATGTCATCTAGTCCTAAATGCCTGGGACCATTCTGAACATGTTTTCCAGCATAATAGAATAGATCCATAATGTCTTGAGATAATGCAGTAGACCTGAGTTTCATTTGATAAAATAAATTTCTCAGAGAATATCTGGGACATTCCCCACCTAATTCTGACTCCCTACCCCCAGCATTGGAGTGAATGTCATGAAATGAGAAAGACAAATAGACTCATAGCCAAGGACTTCGCACCCTGAGGTCATCAAAATGCGCACCATTATCTACAAGTTAAGCGTATCTTTTAAGCTCTGAACTTAAGCATAGAGAAATCCTTCACATATCATTAACCCGAGTACAGAACAGGGAGCCAGAATATTACACATCTGTGAATCAATTTAGAGAAAAAGATGAGAACCCTTGTCCTGGTCAGAACCAGCTAAGATCAGTCAATAGTGATTGAAACTGATGTGCGCACAGAGCTACTAAATCAGAAGTCGAAAATAGGAAGTCACTCAAAAGACAGTGTCACAGCTTGGTTAATCACCAGCTCCACTGGGAGGAAAAGCATGATTAATAGATGCATCACAGATGAATGATAAAACAGCTTTTGAGTAATTAGGGTATGACCTCCGGCAGCAACGTACCAAGTAGAATGGCAATAATAAGACAAAATTGGTGTCTTTTGGAACTAACTCAGCTAAACTCAGGAGGAATTTCACTATTATGTATGATTACGATGTGCCAATAAAATAAAAACAAAAAAGAAAACCAATGCTAACTTCAAACCCCAAAGAACGTTTAAATGAGAAAATGAATTTTGCAAATTAAGTTGCTAATGAAAGGGAAAAGAATAGAGTGAGAATTAGTAGAGGAAAACTAGCTAACCTCTAGACAGGTGAGCTTACCTTACCTGTAAGGTAAGGTGTAAGCGTCGTCATTAATCTCATTCTCTTTCAGGAGGCATGAACTTGCCTGGGATGTCTCCATGACTGCTCCCAACAACCATGACCCCCTTGCATTCTCTTCTCCCACTTCCCTTACTGTTCTGTGAATTGGAGAGATGTGTTAAGGACCAGTAAGTGGGGCTCAAGTTTCATTAGATCCTATAACACCCCAAGAATAGTCCAGAGTGAAAGGCATTTTATAAGTATGGATCTTAGTGTTCCAAGGTAACTTAAAGCTCATGGATAACCAGAGGTCCCAAGTTTACAGACGAGGAAATTGAGGCTTAATCAAATGTGGAGTTGTCAAAGTCACAAAATAAATGAGTTGTAGGACTAGACCCAGAACCAATGCACTCTGACATGTGAGGCTCCTTGAACTACACCCAGATGGCTCAGGTAGACATCTGATTATTTTTTCTTTTTCTTTTTTTTTTTTTTTTTGCAAATAGACATCCTAATCATTGGTCTCCCTTCTTGGCAGAACCTAGCTAGGCACATCTGGGCCTGGTTGCCCTCTCTCTCTCTTGCACAGAGGACAGACTTTGTGGAATCACAAAATCACTGAGCAGCTAGCTCAGCTATGCAAGACGCCTTAAGAGCAGGGAACTGATAAGGCTGGGACTGAGCCATGCCTTGTGCACAGATCTGCCGTGGCTGATTGTGGAACTGGTGGCACCTCCTGCACCCCACACCCATGCCCCACTCAGGCAATCTATCTTTTTCTAAACCCAATACTTCCATGTCCCTTGCTGATTTATCCACGGCTCTATTCCCTTCCTCTCAACAACATTCTCTACGTCATGTAGGACCCTCAAGGTATTTTAATCATAGGACTCTCTCAATATTGACATCGAGTGAGAACTGAGAGGTTGAGCTCTGGATTTGGGCAGCCTGGGTTTTTAATCCAGATTACACCAGTGATGGGTTGCTGATCAACAGAGGTGTCCAACTCCTGGAAACCTTGGTTTCATCTTCTGAAAGATGGATAGAAGGAGACAGTGCTCTGTGTGATATCACAGCCATAGTGAATTCATCTCCCCTGAAATCCAAATTAACCCTTTGTGACCTTAGATGCTAGTTGGTAACTTTTTTCCAATGTTGTTTTCTTAGAGTCAGTAAGCATTTTCCTAGGTTTGTCAATTATAATTTTTCTTTCACTCTCATGAAAATAAGCCACAGCCAATAACGAAAAAAAAAAAATTTGAGAGAAAGCCGGGCGTGGTGGCTCACGCTTGTAATCCCAGTACTTTGGGAGGCGGAGACTGGAGGATCCGGGTTCGCGGCCAGCCTCAGCTCTCGCTCTCTCTCTCCCTGTCCCTCTCTCTCTCTCTCTCTCTCTCCCCCTGTCTCTCTCTCTCTCCTTAGTGAGGCCCTCCGCAACTTCGTGAGACCCGGTTTCAAAATAAAGCATAAAAAATAGGGCCGGGGGCGTAGCGCGGAGGTAGAACGCCCCTGCGTTCAATCCCCAGTACCGCAAAAAAAAAAAAAAAAAAAAATTGAGAGAGAAAAAACACATTTCTTCTCCTTTTTTTAGGAATGTCAGCCAGACCTCTTTGGGGTGGGGCCTCTCTAAAACTACAAGTCATTCCTCACATTCCCTTTAATCATCTTCTCAGAAGCCCCCTGCTTCAACATGCTGGTCGATGATCCATAAGATACCATGGACCTAAATGACTTCTAGTAAATTCTCTTCAGTACTAAACCTGCTCATGCCTTCGTCCCTCATCATTTCCCGTGATGACGCCATCTTTGAAACTGTAAATGTTTACACTCTACTCTTCAATCATAGACTTCTAAATCTCCCAACTCTCTCACTTTCCCTCTCTTTTGCTTGGCCGTCTCGGTAACCCTCTCCTCTTCCTCTGCCGCCTTCCATCTTTGTGAGGGTTATTTTATGTGTCAACCTGGCCAGGCCGTGATGCCCATACATTTAGTCAAACATTATTCTAGAAATTTCTTTTTAGAGATGAATGAGATTAACATGTAAATCAGTAGCAATGAGTAAAGCAAATTCCACATCCATAATTCACATGGGCTCATCTAGTGAGCTGAAGGCCTTAATTGAAAGTAAGTCTGACCTCTCTGGAGAAAAGGAATTTTGCAGTGGACTAGATCTGGATTACATCTGCAGCTCTTCCCTGGGCCTCTAGCCTGCTAGCCGGTCCTGCAGATTTGGGACCTGCCAAGTCTGCACAATTGCATGATCTGACTCCTTTAGACAATTTCTCTCCCTATCTGTCTCTCTCAGCACTGGATATATACACACATCTTATTGCTTTTGTTTCTCTGGAGATCTTTGATTAACGCAACTCCCATCAACCTCTTCCCCCAACACACGCTCACTTCCTTTCTACATTGTGCCAACTCTTCCCTTCCCAGGCACTTGCTAGCGCTCATGTGTCCTTGTCCTACTTTCTTCCCATTACACTATCCCTTTGGATTCAAACTCTTTGGATTCATCAAAGTCAACTCAAGCTTTGATGTCTTCTACATGTGTACACAGGCAGCTGCACACAGCTGGAAGAAACTGAACTACGGTGCACACAAATATCTCGGCCTGCACTGGGCTCACAGTCCTGCGTTGGGAGTGTTTTCCTAGCAGGCACTAGTCTTACATCTTTGTTCTTAGTGAATACGTGACCTTTCTGCCCATGAAGGGCCCTTTTTGCAGACTGAAGTTCAGCCCCATCTTTCCTTTTTCTTCTTCTTTCCCAAGAAGAGCTGCCTGTCTTCAAAGCCAACTGCGATCCGGATCCCCTTGTCCCATCCAATACCCTCCGGAATCACTTTTATGTCCGCCCTTCCAGTCCCCTTTGCCACACAGCCAAGTGTCTGGGAGTAGCGTGTGCCATTTCCTCTCCACACCCTATCACGTTTCCTTTTCAGAAACCACTGCAGTCGGCGAGGCGTTTACTTCCACCTTCTAGCTGAATTGCTGATAACCCCAGATCTCTTGTTAATTTTGCATGAAGTGTGTTTTTTTTCTTTCTTTTGTTCTTTTGCATTTAATCATGCAAAGGGTGTTTTCTCTTTTTTTCTTTCCCTCTTTTTCTTTCTTTCCCTCCCTTCTTTCCTCTTTTCCTCTTTCCCTCCCTCTCTTCCACCCCTCCCACTTTCCCCCTTCGCACATCCTCCCTCCTTCTTGTTTTCCCTCTCTCCCTCCTTCTCCTCCTCCTCTTTGTTTGTATTTAATTTTTGCACAAATTCTTTCAGGAGTATATTATTGTTATGTTCATTGTACAGAGGAGGTAAACGCAACTTGCCCAAGACCACATAGCATCTATGAGATGGAGCCTGCATTAGACAGCAGGCGATCTGATCACAAAGATAATATCCTGCCCTACCATCCCCAGCCTTCCATCTCTTCCCCCCTTTACGTGCCACAGCTCCAGTACTTTGCACTGCCCTTGATTTAACATTGCATCTATTCAAGTCACTCTTGGCTCAGCGAGCAGAGGTAGGCTCACTGTCTCCATAAAGCCATGGCAAGCATGCCTACAGAAAACGAGAGAGTATACTGGTGATTTTTGCTACACTGGTCTCAGATTATCAGATCCAGTCATATTTACTGTGCTTCCAATCCAGAAATCTGGGGATGGTGAGATCAATGGAAGAGAGGACATGATGACCCAAAGGGACTTTCTCTAGAGTGGAACAAGAGACAACCATGTTCTAGCATGTAGTAGAACACGCAAAGTTGCACAGGTTTCCCATGTAACAACCAACTCCAATGAAAAACTCTATGCAAATTCAAGGTAAGTTGAAATGGAAAAAAATATAGTTCATGAATATAGGCCTATTCAGATCATTCAGCATGTAGTTCTTTGTTGGTGAAAATTTATTTTTAAAATATTGCACCATAGCCAAATATATACTTTATTTAGTTCAGGTAAGTTAAATATTCAGAGGCTAAGGAGTTTTTAAAATGCAAAGGAAGAAAATGAGAGTACTTACTCATATGAAAATTCAATGTTTGTGTGTGCACATATCCAAAGGGTTTGATTTTACGGGAACAAGGAGACTGAAAAGACCAATTTCTTTCCAATTTGGAGAAATTTCAATATTTACCTGTCATCTTTGACATGAAGATTTTTAAAGAGAGTACAGATATCACTGCAAACTTAATTAATTCATGTATTTATTCTGATCTAAGGATTGAAAATCTATTTCCAAAGTGACATACTGAGGGTTTTTTTAACCTTTTATTATTTCAGGGTGGAAAGATGGAACCTCTATTACCATAATAGCTTTGTAGCTCTTGGGATAATTTCCCACAACTTTCCACAAACTTGTTAAAATAAATACAAGGGTTTTTTTTTCCTCCTGAAACGGATATTCCCCAGCCTGCCCCCAACTCTTGATGACTCTGACATATTGTAATAAAGCTATTGCCCCCCGAGGACATCTTCTCATTGCTCCAGCAATTTTTCTCTTCTCTCTCTCTTATTGAAAAAGAATCCTATTATTAAGTACTTAAAATATTCAAGGCTCTAAAAGGGAGACAAGCTTTCAGTATGAGAGATTAATAACAACAATAAGCAATACAGAATGGAAGATGGGGTCTCAAAACCAAATAAAAATTTCATTTGCAGACTGCAAGTCGAATATGATTTCTTTTGAACTGCATCTCTCTGATTTATAGACACAGCTCCGTGGGCTATCTCCTGGTATTTTTGCTTCCTGTTTTCTTCCGTTCATATTCAGGGCTATTTCTGGACAAATGTCCTAACACTTGAATCTCTTCAAAAGCTCAGCTCCTCTAAATCGCCCAAAGGATTATTCTTTGTCAACACTTTTGAAAGAAGATGCAGATAATGATATAAAGAGATCATTTTAGATAATGCCAACTTAGAGATATGTTTCATAGAGGCAATTGGGACTGTGGATGATAAAGCCATATAGTTCAAATCCTTGTTCTTATGATTAACAGTGTTTCACTTACATATTTGTATAAAACAGCAGTTGGATGCCCTGATCCAGCACATACACAGATCTCTCCACTGGAAACCAGAGAACACATCATCAGAGTATTGTGTTTGGGATTTAAAGTAAATAATCATAAAAGTGTCTTCTTATACTATGGTTATATTATTCATGTCTATTCTAAACCACTTTAGCAAGAAGCATGGAGTTTCTGTCTCCTAGGAATCCAGCCTTAATTAAGAGATGAATATGCTTTTTATTCAAGACAGATATGTAATGTGCATTTTAACCAGTAGCATTTGGACATTCACTTATGTCAAGGGTATAATTTGGGACAAAGGCCAACATATAAGTAAATAGAATGAAAAATATATGGGTGAGTTTGAAAGTCAGTTGATTAAGGTTATATAAACCCTGCAAAATAAAAAAAAGGGGAGGGGACTTGATGAAGGTGACACTTCAAATGATGCTGTGTACATATATGAATTTTTCAATGCCAATCTCAGTAGCATGTACAGGGAAGGGGAGAACGTGGGATGAGATTCAGAGGGACGCTCACCAAGTGCTGTGTGCATGTATGTTCTCTGTCACTCTGAACTTTTTTATGATGTGTGATTACCATGCACCAGTAAAAGTATACTAAAAAGAAAATGTAAGTAACCATAGAAGTGTTTTTCTTATGCTATGATAGTATTATTCATGTCAATTCTAAACCACTTTAGCAAGGAGCATGGAGTTTCTTTTTTTTCTGTTTTTTTTTTTTTTTTTTTTTTT
>PVJS01022940.1:0-30065 GCA_004027185.1 Glis glis | reverse complement strand
CTACGCCCCCGGCCCTATTTTTTTATGCTTTATTTTTGAAACCGGGTCTCACGAAGTTGCGGAGGGCCTCACTAGGTAGAGAGGGAGAGAAAGAGAGAGAGAGAGAGAGAGAGAGAGAGAGAGAGAGATTGTGCGCGTGAGCGCGCATGCGCGCTGAGGTTGGCCACCAACCCGGATCCTCGGGTCTCCGCCTCCCAAAGTACTGGGATTACAAGCGTGCGCCACCACGCCCGGCCATGAAGACATTATTTTATAGTTTGTTATAGTGTGTCTGTGTCAGTGGTTTCCCTAATTTTAGTTTTAAGTCCTCAGCTTGATATGAGAATGAGGTAGAAGTTTAGGGATACAGAGATAACACTGAAGCTGGGCATAGTGGCGCACACCTGTAATTCCAGTACTTGGGAGGCTGAGACAGGAGGATTGCAGGTTCTAGGCCAGCCTCGGCAACCTCATGAGGCCCTTCACAACTTAGACCCTGTTTCAAAATAAAAAATAAGATAGGGCTCAGAGGTAGAATGCTTCTAGGTTCAATCTCCAGTACCACCACCACCACACACACACACACACACACACACACACACACACACACACACACATACACACACACAGAGAGAGAGAGAGACAGAGACAGAGAGAGAGAGAAACACTGAGTCTCTAAAAGAAAAATATCCTCATTAAAATGTAGAACAAATAACTTTTAAAAACTCGTTAGCTGGAAAAAGGAGCCTAAGGGGCAGAAAAGGACCAGAATGTAAGGATGCTCCAAAAGTCTCCTAAATTACTTTGTAACTTTCCAGGTCCCTATTAATTTTTGGAATGTAAGAAAACAGGAACAAGACCTCCACAGAAAAGGCATTAACCTTGTGAGGGTAGGAGCTAACATTTGATTGGACCAGGACCCTCTGTCCAATCACCCAGTTGACAACCTGACCATAAGAGAAGTTGATGTAAACTTAAAGCTACATGCCAGACCAGGCCTGCTACTGGGGAACAGGATCTTGCTCAGTATTTTCCAGTCCCAAGGGATGTCCAGCCCCTTTGGATCATACATATTTTACCTAATTAGACACCTTAATAAAAGCTTGCCATCAAGCCCTGGCAGTACATCTTACTTTGTGATTGTCTGTACTTTGACCTGAGAATGTGTGCCTTTCCTTTATAATAAACCTCTTGTTCTGCTACTTATACCTGATGTATCTTTAAATCCTTTCCTGACATATGATGGAGAGAGAAGTTGCAGGGTCCAAGTACAAGTCTCCCCGAGAGACTTCCTCAAACTCCTGCTTGGTGACATGACCCTTCTGTAGGTTCACTGGAAAGCCTGAAATGTTAACAAAACAGCTCTGGGACTCAAACTCTGGTTTCCCTACACTGAATAGCAGTTGAAATTTCTTGAATACCTTTGGAGATTTCTTTGGAGTCTCTCCCACAGATATTTAGGTATGGGATCCCCTCATAAAGTTTCAGATGGTTTCTGTGCAGATTTGGGGGCTCACGTTCTTTGGGTGCCTTAATTTCTTGGCACTCCCTATACTTCATCCTGTGACACCTCAAGCCAGTGAGACTGTAACCTTTCACTTGCTTCTAGCCATTTCCTGCACTCTCAGCGGGGAGTCCCCCCAGAGGTACTGCCCTGTAAATGTGAATCTTGTCCAGTGCAGTTCTCTTCTTCCAACAGTCACATCCCTTCTAGCTTTTTCCTGCTTTCTCTTCCTTCAAGATCTTATTATAAGTGCTATCTGTGGGAAGGTTATTGAAATACAAGCTTCTTTGCCTTCACAGGTGCATAAGATTTCAGCTTTGTTCTTAGATATTATAACCAGCATTCCCAGGTTGGCAAAGTGCCTGTGTCTTTAATGGTGGTCCTCCCTCTGCCCTGGACACCCTGGCTGGAGGGCGAGTAAATGGTTTATTCTGGATCCTGGCATGGTGGAATGGGTCTTCAAGCAATAATCCTATGTGAGGATGGTTGCCCTCTAGGAACTAACTCAGAAACACAATACCAGTCTGGGAAACAAACAAATTCCTAGGCAGTTGAAAACCTTTTTTATCATATTAGGAAGAATTTGCATTCACATATGAACTCGTTTTCTTTCTTTTGAGTCAATGAATAGCGTTCTAGTTTTATAAGAATGCTCATAGGATCTAAGAATATGCACATTACTTTCTTTTTTTAACTTTATATCTCTTTTTTATGTTCATTTATTGTTGCATTGTAATTATACATTTTGATATATGTCAGGGTACTTTCTAAAGCTGAATATTGGCATCCACATTTACATTGTCTTAATACCTGGCATATTTCCTTTTGCATGGAGGAGGAGCTGTTAAGGATTAGGAGAGATTATAAGAAATTAAGTTATAAAACAACCTGGGTTTTGAAAGACACCCCCAGTCAAGGCCGTTATCTAGCAGGTTTGCCTTTTAAGTTCTAAGGCAATAGCAGGTAGGTTTCATGCACATCTCAATAAATCACACGAGACCTGTACATTAAATAACTCTCAGTCTTTCTTCAAACTTGCACCCAAGGGTTTGCTGTGCTTGTTGGTGTTTGCAATATTCTGTCTGGCCTTCGGCCCCTTTTTATGCACCTTCTGTACTGTATAGTACCTAAAATTTATTAACAAGGTGTCACTTCAACTCCAAACTATCTTATAGTTTTTTTTTTCTTCATGCTAACAAGCAAGGCCAAAAACCACAACCAAGCAACCAAAACAAACTCAAGAGCTCAGTTTAGGTGAGAGAACGAAAACAAAAACTTGTCTTGATGTTCTGTTAAGAAAATATCAAAGTACTTCTTCCTTGACAATGTCTGAGAGACCAGTTAGAATCCTGTCCTTCATCGATAGCTGCAGAAAGGCTTGCAAAAGGTGATTCGAAGAAGATGGCATTGTGCGATATGAAGAGAACACATTTATTATTGGCAATTTATGTTGTCAAAATAGCCCAGGGATATAGCCAGCCTCCTATAGTTCTTAATTCCATATTTCTTTTATTCAGTTGCAAGAAAGAAATACAAGCACACACACATGGACTGTGTATATATTTCTTCTTCTTTACTTATTTATTTTTTGCTTAACAAAATACAAACCCAAGGCACCTTTGACAGGATGTTAAGAACAGTCAGAAATGTCTGAGCTGTGCTTAACTCAAGCCTGTTCCAGAAGAAAAATTGAGCCACTTGTTTGAGGGGAGGAAGAAAAATGCACATGCTCTGTATATCAGGGGCATGCCACTGTTGCAGTAAGATAGCTGTATAGGGCTTCTTTATCTCCTCCAGAGGAGAAGTTATGAGAGGCCCTATCTCATTTATTGGAAAAGGAGAATAGTTATAAAAATTGCCTTAGGCCCCCAACTTGAGAATATGATATGGTTTTGCAAGTATAATCTTGAATTTTTAATAACTGCCACCAGCTTCCCAGTTACATTTTGTTAAATCAAAAGTGGCAGCTGAGGATGTCTCAAAATATGTCAGTTTATATCTTATTTTTTAAATATTATGTAGAGAAACATTTTTCTAGGAATTATACAAGTATAACTTCTTTTGTTTATTTTTGAAGTATAAAACTAGTATTTTCCCAATTTAGTGTCTGTTATGCCCATTTATTGTAACTGGATACAAAGTTAATGCCAATGTGGAATATTTTATATTCCTTTCAATGTTACTTAAAATACTGAAGAGGGCATGGAGGTGCACACCTGTAATCCCAGTACTCGGGAGGCTGAGACAAGAGGATCGCAGGTTCGATGACAGCCTCAGCAACTTAGTGAGACCCTGTTTTCAAATAAAAAATAAAATAGAGCTGGGATGTAGCTCAGAGGTAGATTCTGCCACTGAGTTTAATCCCCAGCACCACAAAAATCAACCAAACAAACAGCAATAAAAATCTGAAGAATGTTTTGTTGCAGAAATGAATTATATACTTACAGTAAACATCATTTGCATAGGGATGAATACATGCAGATTTATGCATAGAAAGAATTCTGATTATCCAAACCATATTAGAAACTCAGTTTCTTGCTTCACCTTCCAGTCCCAGAGCTGTGAGAATATACATACACCAGTATAGTCTTGTGCCATTATTTTCATTTTAAAAGACTTAAACCATTTTTTCTTCCATAAATCCAGAACGTTTTAATCACTGATCATACTTCACACCTCACCAAACATGGTGACATAAAACTAACCAGGGATGGGAACACAGGCACAAAGAACCTACAGACAGCAGAGTAAATGTGTTGCACCAATAGATTAAATGAACGAATGAGAGCTGGCCTGTGCTGTTTCAATGTGGTGTAGGCAAGCGCTTTCTCATGGCTTTATCCCTTTCAGCATCCCATATTCCATACTTTGAAGGTTGTTCAGACAGTGAGTGAGACCATATGTGAGTGCCAGATGTAGTACCTGGCACAGAAACGGGGATGCTGGTGTTGGAAGGTTTTGCTGACTCTATTTTTGAGCGAGGGAACATAAGCCCCTGAAGGTTAAGTAACCTGCCCAGGTTGTGTAGCTGATAAGAGGCAGAGAGAGGATCCCAGCTGAGATCTCTCAGCAAGCAAAGCCCTTGCCTTTTCCAGGACTGTCTTGGCTCATATTTCTCCTTCTGCACTGCAGAGGTTGAATGTGGTCAAGGCCTTGTAAAGTCCAGGACAATGAGTACAGCCCTGCCTTGGTACATTCCAGTGTCACTTCCAGGAACTGGCTGCTTCGTAACGAGGAGGCATCTTCAGTGGTGGCCAGTGAATGCTTTGTGAGAGGACTGATCTATTTAGAGATTGGAAAAGAGAGGTTTTTATGACTTCATAACTTCAGAGGCTGATGTAACATCATTTTAGAAATGCATTTGGAAAGGATTTACCAATTTTCTGCAAGGTGGGCACCAATGAGAGTTTAATTAAATGAAGATGGGTGTTCAAGAGACTGTTTAAGAAAGACATTAGCAACTGCTTTTAATCAAAGAAGGGGTTGAACTTTCATAATTGTCTGTCTAAATCCTGTATCGTAAAAGTTGCCCTGACTTCTTTACTGGTGAAAGATGATTTTCAACTCCTGGGCAATTTCTGCTAGATGTAAACTCTATTCAGCTATAAAGATTTTATGCAGTAGTTAGTATCTTTTAAAGCATGGTGTAGTCACATTTTTGTCCTAAAATATGGCTTTTGCTCCCTTTTTTGCTGAGATTTCACCTTTGTTTCAATGTGTTGCATTTCTACTTGGACTGTAGTTATTTCCCTATCATCATTGTGCCCAAAGTCCACAGGTATATTCAGCAGCCTTCCTGTTGCCTGCTGTGACAACTGTGATGAATTGTGTTCTGAGCCTGGGACTCACAATTCTGTAGCATATGGTGCCTGCTTACCTGTCCAACCATCCTTCTTCCTACCCTACCTGTGTCCTCTGCTTTCAACATGGGCCCCTTTCAGTTTCCCCAGCTTGCTTAGACGTAGATGATTGCCCCCATCTATGTAGGTCGGTTGCCCTCATTCACTGGGTGTAGATTTGTTTTGGTAAACACTATAATTGTGGGGACATAGATAAAATCTGTTTTCTGTATCTGGCTTGTCCCTTTTACAGTGTTACCTTATTTCACCATTTATTTAACTCTTCGAGTTCCCAACTGTTGCTGACCATTAGAATAACCTGAGATGGGGGCAGGAGGAGCTTTAAAAAGAGCATGGCTGAACCATCCCCTAGGCCGTGTGAAAATCAGGATATGTGGAGGGTGAGTTAAGAATGGCTAATTTCTTCCTCAACCTTGACCAGGCCCCTTATCTCTCTGAGCCTCGGTGTCTTCTGTGGAATGGCATGATGCTATTGACCTGTTAGTGTTATCATGAGGATTAACAGAGATGACCCGTGTGCATAAGTTCTGGTAGATGCTTAGTCCACGTTGGCTGCCATTATTATTATTACTATTCTGTGCACCCATGTTCCTTTCTCTCTTCCATCTGCTCCTACTTGTACATTAGAGCTCAACTCAATTCCTGCTTGTCTGGTGACTACTTACAGTATAAACTGAGATGCGATAATGAAGAGACCCTAAAATGGAGCATTCAAGTGAGACAGGGTGGTGTCCATTTGATGCGATTCTGTGCTCCAGTAGGGAGTGTTCCAGGCTAGCAGAGTGGCTCTTATCCACACCGCCATTCAGGATTCCAGATGCCTCTCTTTTTCTTGGGTCATCATTGCATGTCCATCTTTCAGCCCATGAGGTGCCGAGGATGGGGGTAGGGGTCAGAACTACAGGCTCAGCCCTTAGGTGCACAATAAACACCCTCTTCTCTGGCTGTACATTCCTAGAAGCAGTGGCATGGGCTTATCAGAATAGAGGGTTGACATATACGTGTAGGATGTGTATCTGTGCCATTCTTAATACACCCTGTCTCTCATGGTGAGAATCTTAGTCCTGGGTCCTCTTTTTAATACTGATTTACCAAGGAAAGGAAAAACCTTATTGATGCTTAGAAACTTCGATGGATGGATGGATGGATGGAAGAGAAAAGAAAAGATGACAAAGAGAAGTAGTTGTAATCTGAGGTTCTAAGGTTACTTGGCTGAATTGTGGTTGGAAACTTTATGACATTGGTTGTACTTGGAAACATACTTTCACATGATTTTCTTGATAATTCCATTGCATCCACTGTGTTTGTACATAGGCAATACTGTAGCTCCAGGTTTCAACTTAGCAAGTCTGTGAGGCCCTTGGAAGTGCTTTCTCAGAGGGGAATAAGGGTTTGTCATTTTATTCCCACTCTTCACTCTTCAGATTTCCTGTGCAGAATGCAAATTTGGTGGTGATGGTGTTGGCGTACCTTTTAATACCCAGAAACAGTAATAATCTAGACTAGAAGGCAAAGTCCTGGGTTGAACATTCACAAGTGCCTTGCACATGAAAGGTGCTTAATGAATTGAGTTTCCTCAATGAATGAGAAAGGTACTTCATCTCTCTAGGCTGCAGTTTTGTGAATCAAGAATCAAAGTAGAAGGGCTGCCAAGCATGATTTCAAAAGTCTCTTGCAGCTCTAAAACTCTTTGGTGCAGTGATGATTGCGTTTCCAGCTTTCCAGGTTAAAAAGAAAAACAAAACCAAGTAAATACAAACAAGTCTTTTCAAAGCGCCCAGTACTGTTTGAGCATCCCGAATCTGAAATCCCAAATGCTCCAAAATCCTAAATTTTTTCAGTACTGACAAATTTCAAAAATTGTGGAGCATCATGGATTGAGACTGACAAGATTTGAAATTTTGGAGCATTCAGATTTGTGATATTCTGATCAGAATTGCTTAACTGGTAAAGTTTATGCAAATATTCCAAAGTATGAAAAACTGAAATATGAAATACTTCTGGTCCCAGGCTTTTGGGAGAAGGGACATTCAACCTGTTTGCCCCTCTGGGGGTCTGCGAGTCTCGCTCTTTAGCCTTACCATGGCTGCCCAGCTCCTTTGGTGAGCAGAGGGCTTCCTATTATTGTGTGGCCTTATGCCTGAAATATGTACATATGACTCAGTTGTAGAAATTAAATCACTCTTCTCATAGTGAAAATGTGAAGCTGCCCTAAATGAATATTAGCCAAGCTGAGAATGACTGGTGAGGTCATTTTTAATGGGAGACTGTATTTTGCCATGGCTGATTTCTGTCCGATTTATTGCTGTTAGCTCCTGCAGCCAAGTGCGCTGATGGAAGAGCTGGCAGGAGCTGCGGCCAGGCCGAGCACAGAGATCGAGCTGGTTCCTGGCTGTTGCTGAGCAGCTGGGGCGGTGGCAGGCTCACATAGGTGCACTTTGCCAGGGCCATCTGATGAGGGTGGCCACAGGTTCATATCAGGTGTGCCAGAAAAAAAAAACGCTACCTTATCCTACCCACAACACAGAATTGCTGGAGACCCTTTATCTTTGAAAGGAAATGTGTGTGAGGTGCCATGGACTGAACAGGACCTTGCTCATGAAGGTGGTTATCCCAGGGGTTGGCAGAGGAACTGGACGAGAAGATTCAATGAGTTTGCTTAGACTTCCAGGAGCAGATATGGTTGTAGGTTTTGATGTTTGTGGGGGTTTTTCAAACACTTTTTTTCTACTTTAACCCCCTTGGACACCCTTAACCTATCAGATACCTGTAGGATTCTAAATAATAAGTGAATGGTGCTATGCTCTGCAAGTTCTTAACAAGAAGTGCCATGTTAAACACTGCCGTCTTTGCTGTAATCGGTATACCGAATCATGAGCCCTGACAGTGGGCCGTCTCCGTGGTAGGGCAGCTGTTGTCTTTTTGCAGGGCTTTCTTGCAAACACCTGTCCCCTCCTGACCTGTCCACTCACTCCATTTCCCTTCCTCACTTGATCATCGTTAGCCAGTGAGTCAAGTTTCTTACCTGTCGTGCCACCTATGATCACTGATAGAATCGGGATTGAGGCTGGCACCTGACTTCAGTCTCATCTTTGTTTCCAAGACTCTTTTTATAACCTATTTCCATATTCCTTTCATTCAACACTGAGGAGTGGTTATTACTAATATTAAATAAGTGTGTAGTAGGTTAGTGTTTTGTAATGCTACATAGTTGATACTTGATTATGCTTTAAACATATTATTTATAGTTGATTATATAGTCGATTTACATATATAGTTATATAGTTGACTATATAGCCTGCAAATAACATAATTTTGTTCTTCTTTATGGCTGAATATAATTCCATTGTGTGTATATACCACATTTTCTTTATCCATTCATCTGTTGATGGACACCAAAATTGGTCCCATAATTTCGCTATTGTGACTTGTGCTGCTATAAACATGGATATACACATATCACTATAGTTTTCTGACTTTAATTCTTTTGGAAGGATACGGAGGTACAGAATATTATGCTAAGTGAGATCAGCCAGTTTCAGAAAGTCAAGGGTCATATATTTTCTCTTATATGGAAACCAGAAAGAAAATAGGAATCAAGAGACTTTAGATAAATGAGGAGAAAGACCCGTAGAACAGTAGAGGGGATTGGTAGAGGGAGATGGGGAAGGGAAAAAGGAGAATTGATAAAGGAAACATTTCAAATAATGCTATGTCCATATATGAAGGTATCACTACTAATGTCACTAGTATGTATGGGGAAGGGGGGGACCCAGAGGGAATCACATCAAGGGTAATGTGCATGTTTGTTTGTATCGCTTTGAACCTTACTATGGTGTATAATTATAATATACTAATAAAAGTATAATGTATGTGTGTGCATATATATATGTGTATATGTATATTGAACTGGGCAGTTAAAAGATGATTTGTATGGTATCAAACAAACCTTGCATTTGGTTTATAAAAGCTTCAGGACAGGTAACATAAGATTCATTAAGATCATATCAAAGAACCACAAGCCTCTCTTTTTACACACCAAGAAGGGAGGAATATCAGGAACTCGCATCCCCTCTCCCAGCACTCTTGGCTGCTGTCCTTCTGCTGTTCGCCCAGGTGTCCAGCCCAGTTTACCTTTCCTGTGTGTAGCACATGGTCCAGCGCTCAGGGTTGCTGGGCCTGTGGTTCCTAGGCAGGCTCTCCCACCCCCTTTTTCCTGTGATACTTTCTCTCCTCTCTACATCACTGGAACTTGGGCTCTTTACTCCTTTCTTACATCTGGTCATTCGGTTGTTTGATAAAACCCTGTGGAGTCCCCAGCGTGCCTGGTGCATGTGGGGCGCTGGGCCACAGCCCTGCAGTCCTGCCCTCCAGGAGTGGATCAGCATCTCCTTCATTGTCCTGCATAGTCCCTTCCTCCCACATGTGGTCAGCTCCTGGAGGGTGCATACCAAGCCTCATGAGGACCCAGGGTTGACATTCCAGTACCCAGCAGGCAGCAGGCTCCTAGCGACCAGATTGAATTTAGGGGTCAGAGGATGTTAAAAGTTCTACTTTCCCAACTAGGAGGTCATCATCTCCCTTGTTCTAAAATGTGATAATGTATGTGACAGCACTTGAGAAAGGCAGGTGTTGTATGGGACAGTTAGTATCCTCCATCCACCTGCGCTTCCCTTCCTGTATTGCCCTATTTCTATTCCCTCTCTCAATACAGGGACATCTGTGTAGACTGTTGGGGAGACTGGCTCCTCACCTGACAGGAACCCCACTCTGCGTGCTGATGACAGCCTTTGCTTCTGCTACCCCTGTGCTGTGTGTTCCTTCTGAGCCCTGAGCATTTTTGGTGGCAAAAAAACTGTTCTCTTAGATTAACCTCAATACTCGAGCACCTTCTACATTGTGTGGGTACTAGTGACTGATAAAGCAGCAGAATGTTCACACCTACGTCATCATCCTTTTTGTGTTGATACCTGGTTGACATTTCTGTAGAATCAGTGCAGAGGTGAAGTTTGGGGTGAAAGACTTTGCACCTTGACTTTGTGAGGGTGAGGGATGAGATGAATCCTGCAGTCTAAGAGCTGAGCCTCATTGCTTACATCAGCATCTCTTTGTTTTTCTTTGTCCTTTCACTGGTTGAAAAAATTGGCAGGGGAGACAACATAGGGTGAATGGCAGGGAGAACATTCTAGTAAGGTAACTTACCAGGATCTGTCTTCCTCTTCTAAAGGGACTTTGTGCATAGTAATGTCAGTCTTCCCAAAAAAAGCACCAACATTAATCTTTTTTGGCCAGAAATGTTGTTTCTTAACCAAACTCAGATGACACGTAGGAAATTTCTCCATGGGCACAAACTACTTAAAAACACTTATTGAGCTTTTATCATTGCGATGGACACAAAATGGGGAGCTATCCTCTGAGAAGGAGCCGCAAGTCCCTTTCCTTGTGAGCTATGCAGTGGCAGGGGGCATCGCCCATGTTACCCGTGGTGGGGTTCAGGGAGCAGCTCTGTCCCGTGTCTGAAGGCTGGGACTTCCTATTTCTTCCACTCAGATTCCTTGTACCTCACAGCCATTACACCAAAGCTTTTAGAAGTCCATGTCTATTTAGAACCATCACTGAGTAGCTAAATAATGGAGAGGAAACTCATGTATAAAGTAATAGAATTGCAAAGGAGGGCCTGTTAGATGAGCTGGCAAACTGCCAAGAGGAAGAATAAACGCCCGTCCTGGCAGGATTCTCTTCCCCAGCCCAGGAGTCAGGCCGTGGGGCCAGCCCGGTGCGCTCCTCTTCCTCCTGCTGGCTTCCTGAGCTCATGCACATGTCTCCATGAAGTCTGTGCATGACCTCAGCTTGCCCACATAGCCTAGAATGGCCCCGCAGCCCTGTGGGCCCTCCCAGGCTCATGGCTTCACCTCCTGCCCCCTGCTCATTGCTTTCCCAGATTCTCAGTTGCAGATTTCCAGGCAAGCACTCCTGTAGGCCCAGCTCACCACTGCACATGTGTCTCGGGTCTCTGACCATCCCGTAGGCGGCTGTCCTGCAATCATTTCCTTACCACAAGCCAATCAAGACGTGTTTGGAGCTGGAGAGGTTCTATGGGTCAGAACATAGCTGCCCAAATAGGTCTCTGTTTTTTGGTTTCTCTCCTGCCTCTCTGCTTGCAAGGATGGGAGACATGTATATTTTGTGGACTTCATGGTATCCTTTGTTTTCCATTCTTTTTAGATATCATTAATGGAGCTCAAGAAAAATGTGTATTGCCTCCTATGGATGGCTACCCGCACTGCGAGGGGAAAATCAAGGTAAGGCTGGAGTAACACCTGTTCCTTTCCATCACCCCCGACCTTTTCCCCTCCCAGTGATGTAAGTGAGTCATTTGAGGGGTGCTCTGACCTCCAGTTTGGGGCTTATGCCAACTGCGTGGGGTTAGTCCATAATGGCTCCTCGTGCTCAGACTGAAAGCATGGGACCCTTCAAGTGCCTGCTGTCTTTGAAGCTGCTCTTTTTCCCGGCTTCAGTGGGTCATCCTTCTAGGTCCGATGACAAGGGGCTGCTGTCACTTAGGGTCCACTGCCTCTGCGCTAGTCCCTAGGCTCCTACTCCTTTAATCCAGACTGCAATCTCAATGCCACATTTGCATTTGTGAGTGAGGACCCAGAGACACTTGGCTACTTTTTCACAGTTAACATTTATTGTATTTTATTTATTTGTTTACTCACTCACTTACTTACTTACTTATTGGTAATGGGGATTGAACCCAAGGGCATTCTACCTCTGAGCTACACCACCAGCCCTTTTAAATTTTACTAATTTTGTTTTTGTTTTGTTTCATTTTGTTTTGTTTTGGTACTGGGGAACAAACCCAGGGGCATCCTACTTCTGAGCTAGGGTCTCCCTAAGTTGCTGAGGGTCTCACTAAGTTCCTGAGGCTATCCTCGAACTTGAAATCCTCCTGTCTCAGCCTCCCAAGTACTGGAATTACAGGTATGCACCAATGTGCCCGGCTTTTTTTGTTGTTGTTTTTTTTTTTGTTTGTTTTGTTTTTTTTTTTTGCGGTACCAGGGATTGAACCCAGGGGTGTTCTACCTCTGCGCTACACCCCCGGCCCTATTTTTTATACTTTATTTTGAAACCAGGTCTCACAAAGTTGCGGAGGGCCTCACTAAGTTGTGAGAGAGAGACAGGAAGAGAGAAAGCGAGAGAGAGAGCTGAGGCTGGCCGCGAACCCGGATCCTCCAGTCTCCACCTCCCAAAGTACTGGGATTACAAGCGTGCGCCACCACGCCCAGCCCGTTGTTTTTTAATTTTGAAACAGGGTCTTGTTAAGTTGCTAAGACTGGCCTTGAGCCTGCACTCCTCCTGCCTCAGCCTCCCAAGTACTGGGATTACAATTGTGAGCCACCATACCCAGATTATTTTTATACATAGATTTTCTGGTGCTGGAGATTGAACCCAGGCCTCATGCATGCTAAACACACACTCCACCACTGAGCTGTAGTCCCAGCCCCACATTATTTTATAAAATCCTATTTATATGGCCTGCCCTTGGGGAGACCGTGCCCCGCCCAGTAGCTCTCAGGGAAGTTTCAGTGCAGGAATGCAAGTGGGATGCTGAGCCCAACTCTGAGGCGCTTACTGGTCTCCTTTGGGGACAAGTGTGCCCTTCCGCCTATGAGCACCTTGGACTCAGGCACCAGGTGCTGTGCTATAAGCTATAGTTCCCAGAGGCCCCATTAGACACTTGCCCTTGATAAACCTCTCCTAGCCACTGCCTCTCCTGGCCTCTCTCTGCCCTGAGCCCTCTGCCCAGGCCCAGTTCCAGCCAGTGTCTGCATAAGGTTCCTCCAGGAGCTGAGCCTCGGGCTCGCTCAGCATCCCCCTCGCTCCATCTCTAGGCCCCAGCTTCAGCCATTCACTGTGCCATCACCCTTCGTACCCTACCCTCTCTGACAGTGGGCACGCAGGGGCCCCAGGAACGGGGTACTGAGGATGTTCTCTGCCCTTGTCGTTTCAGTGGATGAAAGATATGTGGCGTTCGGATCCCTGCTACGCAGACTATGGAGTGGATGGCTCCACCTGCTCTTTTTTTATTTACCTCAGTGAGGTGAGTAGCTTGCTCCTGCAGGTGTATGTGCGTGGTCAGACTGTTGTGCGGCTAAGCCTGGAAGTTGAAAGCTTCAAAGCGCATGCTGTTTTTATATGGAGGACCTAGGGTTCCCTTCTTCGTCACTTCTCTAAGAAGATATCTTTTTTTTTCCCTCTGATTCTTCCTATTGTGGTAAAATACACATACTGTGAGGTTTGCCATCTTAACCATTTTCAAGATAGTTCAGTGGCAGGCTGCACAGTCACACTGTTGTACAACCATCACCATCGTCCATCTCCAGAACTGTTTCCATCTTGCACAACCGAATCTCTGTACCTGTTAGACACTAACTCCACAGCCCTGCCACCTAGCACCTAGCACTCAGCACTCACTGTTCTACTTTCTGTCTCTGTGAATTTGCCTGTTCCAGGTACCTCATAACAGTGGAATCATGCAGTCTGTCCTTTTGTGTCTGACTCATTTCACTTAGCTTATCTTCAAGGTTCATTTATGTTGTTGCATATGTTAGAAGGTCCTTCCTTTTTAAGATTGAATAATACTCCAATGTATGTATATGCCACCGTTTGTTTATCCATTCATCTACCAGCAAACGCTTGCGTTGCTTCTCCATTTCAGCTTTTGTGAATAATGCTATGAACGTGGGTGTACAAATGTCTCATCGATACCTTGCTTTTGGTTATTTGGGGGCATATGCCCAGCTGTGGAGTTGCTGGATCATACCATAGTTCTATTTTTAATTTTTTGAGGAACTGCCATACTGATTTTCATACCAGTTTACATTCCCATCAATAGGCTACAAGGGCTCCTGTTTCTCCACATCCTCACCAACACTCGCTACTTTCTGGGTTTTTGATAGCAGCCATCTTACTGGATGTGGAGTAGGTAACTCATGGCAATTTTGGTTTGCATTTCCTTAGTGACTAATGATATTGAGCTTTTTGTCAAGTTCTTTGGCCAGGTTAGCTGTTTTCTTATAGGCTGAGTTAATTACTTTCTTCTGCTTTTTCATTCTTTTATCTGTACCCTTGAATTTAAATAGCAGCTTTCCTATAAGGGTTGCAGAGCATTTTGTAGACCACTTGGGATTTGCTATAGTCTTGTGTGATCTTCATTTCACCTTCAGGAAAGTCAAGGGGTAGGGAAGGCTTAAAGTTTATCCAGGAGGAGCTGTGGGGAGGGCCTCCTAGGGAACCCAAACCTGCTGGCTTTCCCTCTCCTCTGATGAACAGGGCAGCCCTGGGGGCTGATGAGGCAGGTGGGGCCACTTTCAGAGGATGAGCCTAAGTGGGCTCTCTGCTGCCATTTCTTTTTATTCTGTTTCATTTTTTGTGTGCTGTTGTTGGCATTTGACCGATGCTAACAGCTCCCTGATGAGGCCATGAGTACCTCTATTTTTTTAGGCTAAATTAAATGCTTTTACCATAGTTTTCCTTGTAGGATTCAGATGCCTCTCTTTTCTGTGCCCTAAGACTACAGGGACAGCCTTTTGGGGGGGGGGTGGAAGCCAAGCCACTATTGCTATTGTGCATTTGTCCCTGTGTTAAAGTTATTTTGCACAACCTCTGTCCTTGCTTATCTGCTTGGAAAGCATTCAAACAGAAAGCACAAATGGGGAAAACAGGAGCTTATTTAAATACCATGTGAAGGCAGAATATGAGAAAGGCCATGAAGAGAAGGGAAAGCATGGCGAGTGGGCCACTCCTGGGGATGGAGGCGGCCTGGGGCAGTGGGGTTACCCTCCAGGGACTGGGGTCTGGAGCAGTCCATTTCCAGGGATGGAAAGCGGCGTGGAGTGTTCCACGTGTTGGATTTTACATTCCTTCTGGACACCTTCTTTATGCGTATTACATTTTGGGTGATTGACTGCTTCTTGCGTGTCGTACCTTAGTGACCCTGAGTTGTTTCTCTGTCCCCTTCCCACAGGGGAAGGCTCTGCAGGTAAACTTCTGTGCCCACCCCATCTGCTACTGTCTAGCTAGCTACCTGACACCTAGATTCTGTGGGATGCATCTCTCTCTTTTCATTCCCTTCTCTTTCCTCAGTACATTCAAGCCACAGATGTTTTTTTTTTTTTCCAGTGCCTCACAGGAACCCAGGGCCTCACAGGAGCTAGTCAGTTTCTCTGCCACTTAGCTAAACTCCCAGCCCCACAGACTTATATTTATGTATGATTTATTTTGACAGAGTTGATGCATGGCTACCTCATTGCCATCATGAGAACCTCAGAGCTAATGAGTGAAGATACTCCTTAGAAAGTAAAATTACCCAGCAGGGCATAGTGGTGCGTTCTTGTAATCCCAGTACTTGGTAGGCTGAAACAGGAGGTTCTCAGATTGGAGGACAACCTCAGCAACTTAGCAAAAGCCTGTTTCAAAATATAAAATAAAATAGGGCTGAGGTTCTAGCTCAGAGGTAGAATGCCCTTGGGTTCAATCCCCAGTACCAAAAATACATACATACATACATACATACATACATACGTATGTACGTACATACGTACATAAATATAAAATAAAATTGACCAGAGCTGGGCCTGTGATGTTCCTCATTAGCAGGCTGCTGACAAAGTGATTTTGCAGTAATCACAGGAGTGTTTCTGGTTTCTGGCTTGGATGGCCTGTGGCCTGCCTTCTTATTTCGTTCTGTAGTGGACTAAGGCCTGGGGCTACCAGTGAACCTTCACTCTAGTGAGGAGTCAATTAGAAGTACCTCTCCTGCCCGGAGGGAAAGGCTCCTCATCCAGTTTAATTTTCAAAAGTTTTCTTCCCCTTTCCCTGTAATAGAATGTAGCCAGAGTCCAACTGAGTGCTGTGATTGACAAGCTGGGCTAATTTCACACTTTCCTAAGAGTTGGCACCTTGGGGTAGACTGAGGAGGTAATTCTAGAGGATCTTTCATTCCCAACACAGCCTTTTCTCCATCTCTTGGGCGTGAGCAGGGAAGGTGTGGGGGAGTGGTGCAGGCTTCTAGAAAGGACTACAGTTATTCATGACCTGTTTCCTTCCTTTGAAAACATGGCCCACCTCCACTCCAGTGGAGGACCAATATACTTAAGAGAATAGAAAGGCCCTGGGGGAGCAAAATTGAGAAGAGTTGCAGGGGCAGACTGGGCTGTATATAGTCACCTGCGTCACCTATACTTGTTATGAAGGCCAAGCATTTTGGGACCTGTGACTATTTTTGTCTCTTAGGTGTGGAATGGCAGTTCATTAGCCTAACACACCCTCTCCTTATGCAGTTGATCAGGTTTTCTCTTTTGTTCAGCTGAACTCAGTTCACTGAGCACTTATTGAACATCTATTGTATTCAGGGATTGTCAACAACTACTAACACCTAATTTTCTTTCTACCATGCTGTGCATTCATTATCTTAACAGAATCAAAAGAGAGAGGAAGAAGGGTTGCAAATAATGAGTCAGAGATAGGTGGAGATGGCTCCCCTTGGGAAAGAACTAGGGACCTCTTTGTCAAAGTTTTACTCTGAAAGTAACCCTGAACCTGGGCAGAAAAGAATGGAAGAAAGGAAGGAAGGGAGGGAGGGAGGGAGGAAGGAAAGAAGGAAGGAAGGAAGGAAAGGAGGGAGGGAGGGAGGGAAAAGAAAGGAATGAATTCCATTTTATCAGAGTATCACGATGGTACCCAAGAGAGTTTGAGAATTTCACCAGTGTGGTCACTTCAACAGTACTGCCCCTTAGCCTCATACCTAAACTTCAGCTTCTGTTTCTGCTGTTTTCTAAGTTCTGTGATTTTGGAAAAATTGATTTAACCTCTTCGGGCCTCAGGTTCTTTCTTTGTAAATTACTGGTTTTAATTGTTTGTTTTTAAAGGCCCTGACAGTGGGGATTCCGAGTTTCTATGGAAACGTACTTAGAGTAGAGCCTAGAAGATAGAAGCCACTCAATAAACATCACTGACACTTTTATGGTTTGTAATGTTGTCATTATTTGAGAATAGTTGTAAGCCGTCACTTACCCTGGGACATTATAAGTGGGCTCTTGGTTCCATTTTAGAATTAGAATCAATTTATGGTTCTCATTCACCATCTAATTTAATTTAAATCCTTTGACTTCTGGTAATGAAGAAATTCAGCTGTCCTTTTGATGCTTATTGACAAATAAAAATTGCATGTATTTGTGGTACACAACATGATATTTTGATATATGTTAACATTGTAGAATGGCTAAGTCAAGCTAATTAATATATGCATTACCTCACATAGTTTGTGTGTGTGTGTGTGTGTGTGTGTGTGTGTGTGTGTGTGTGTGGTGAACCCATTTCCCCTTAACTACTTACCTCTAGATATAATGTTTGTGTTTGCATTTGAATCAGAAGCTGGTGTATATGCAGCCAGTACACCCCCTGCAATTGTTAGTGTGAAATTAGTAGAGATGTTTTCCAAACCCAATTAAATCCTTTCCATTATTTTAAATCCTGGACAATATGTGTAGCTTCATGGAGCTGTTTGCTGGTTCTTTCTCTCTCCCTCTCTTCCCCCCTCTCCTCTCTTGCTGTTGGTATTTCATTGAACCCTGAAGTCTGTTTATTTCCTGAGTCACATGCCAAGTTTCTCTTACACCTTGGAAGATGATTGAGAGGGACATCTTCATTTGGCTCGTTGACTTGGTCAACACATGTACCAGTGACTTTCTTCTATCCTTAATCCTCATTCAAAGAGCCAAACCTTGTTTCTTTGTTTAACACCAGAAGTTTGACAGATCTCTAAAGGACGTGAAGTACAATCTTTCTCCTCTAGTCAGTCACCAGGTGAATTGAAGCATTACATTCAGACCCATCTTAGTAAATGACACTCTCCCTCTATTTTTCTTTCCATGGTTGTCTCAGCCTGCTAGCTTCCACTGAATTACAGAATTATAAACTTCCACTCTTGCCCTCAGCAAGTTATAATCTACAAATCCTTTTTGGTTAAATCCCAGCAAGTGAAACCATCACTAGGTCCCATCACTAGTGTCAGCATGGTTGCTTATTAAATACCTGACACTGTGCTGGCAACTGGGATGTATACACAATAGTCAAGTGGGGGTTCTTATTTAGAGGCAGGGCTTTGGATGGCAGACAGTAAGAGAAGAATGAGACATCATTGATCCCACTTGATGCTAGACACCTCAGAAACACAATCTTACCAAGCATGATGGTGCATGCCTATAATCCCAGTACATGGGGGACTGAGACAGGAGGATTGCAGACTCGAGGCTAGCCTCAACAACTTAGGGAGACCCTGTTTCAAGAAAAAATGGCTGGGGGTGTAGCTGAGTGGTAGCATAGCCTTGGGTTCAATCCCTACAAAACAACAACAAAACACAACCTCATCTAAGCTGCTCACAGCTCTTCAGGTAAATGGAGAGCCCAGTCCTAGAAAGCGCAGAGAGGCTAGCCAGGTCTTTTCACTGCAGAGTCTTGTGCTTTCATTACTGTTGCTTCCTTCATGGTGAAAGGAAACTCAACTCAGGTGCGTAACTGTTAGGAAATTACTTCGCATGCTTAAATCCTTTTGTGTTTGAAATATGGCCCTATTGAGCTGGTTTCAATTAATTGATCTTCATGGCTAGTTTTCCCAGACTCCTTAATTTTGATACCCTTCCCTCCAAAAGAGAAATGCCACCATCTCTCCTGAGGACATAACTCATGAAAAACAGGTGTCAGCCATTCCAAGTGGTAGGAGTGAGTGAGTGATTCATTAGACAGACTTATATTTCCAGAACATCAGGCAGTTCATTTTCTGTATCTGTTTTTGTGAGCCATGTAACTACTCCTGTTATAGAGACGGTGCCCTATCAAGTAATTACTCTGAATGTCATTGTTTCAGGTATATTAACTTAGCTGTCTGCGGAGCCTTTTATTGCTATCAGCTTTTATGAAATTGAGGATAAATTTCTTCACCCCTATTGATATTATATTGATGGATGATGCTGATCTATTTAGCACCCACACATTTTCTCTTTTTATACCATCATTTCAGAAGCTAGCAAGTAGCATACCTTTCCAGACTTCTTAATTTGTTTGTGCTGTTTTTAAGCACTTCTGTTGCCATTAAAAAACAATCATATTGCCCAGTGATTGATTGCTAGATCCTAAAACGTGTAGAAACTGATGTCTGAAATGCCAATTTGGACGGGTGCATGTGCACATATGTATAAGGGCATGTGTGTCCCTCATAATGGAACAAAAGAAGCAATTTCATGCCTTACTCATCAATCTGCTTCTTATATTTCATGAACAACAGGCAGAAAGGTCTTTGACTCTTTCTGCTTTCCCTTGGCAATATGTAAAACTAATATTGGCTGAGCATGCTATTAACCTTGAGTTTAAATTCAGCGTACTTAATCCTTGATTAATGCCAAGATTAATGCCCAACAGGAAAGGTTGAAAGCTTAAATGTTTGTGAATGCGAGCATGAAATGAAATCCTAATAACCAGCACAATGATTTGGATTTATGGGCTGTGTTGGCTGCTAAAGATAACTTGGAAATGGTGTCGCACAGACTAATTTGTCAAAGTGGGCAGCATTAAGGAATTGAGTGTTTAGGTTGCAGGAGAAAACCTGAATGAAGGAAACCTAATATTTGGGAATGGGTCAGGTCAGTACTAGGCTGTTGCTTGTGGGTCCTGTGAAACAGGAAATTCCCTTTCTGACATGAGATTTCTTGGCAGTAAAGCCCATGTCCGAAATTTATGGTCACATTTTTTCTACTTTCTGAGTTCAGCCTTTACTTGTATCTTTTTCATCTCTGTGTATTCCCTGTTCTTACTACCTGAGTTTGAAGACATCCTTAGCAAAAGGATTTTCTTTTTTACACAATCCTGAGTTTCAGGGCAGTATTTGTCTGCCTAATTCATTTCTTTATTCTCTTTCCATATTCGCCCCTCTCTCAAGTTCTTTTTAGTGATGCATTTAGCTTGTCTCTGAGTTTCAGATTATTACCAGGTTTATAGTTAGACCACACCAGAGGGAGACAAAGCAAGATTTGCCAAACTCCCAACTACAACCTCTTTCCTCTTTGGAATACATGTGGTAGGCGGGGACTTCAACACAGTCATTTCCAATTCAATTTTTGCACACCTTTAAATACTGTCTCTTGTAATTTCTAGTATACACTCAAACTATTTTTGAAATTTTATGTTTTAAACTTTTTAATATAGAAGATTTTAGACATATACAATAGAGAAGAATATAAAGAATCCTCATTTACCCAGGACCCAGATTCATCGGTTGTCAGTTCATGGTACATGTCCTTTAAATCACACCCACCCTCTCTTTCATTATTTTGAAACAAATCCCAAATATCATATCATCTATACATATGACTATTTATCTTTAAAAGAGACCCTTACAACATATAACCATTCCCATTATAACCACCAATATCTATTTCACACCTGAAAAGTGGCTTAATTTCTTAACATTGAATGTCAGATTCATATTTTCTAGGTAGTCTTATGGATTAAGGTTTATTTATTTCAATTGGGATTCAAGTGAGGCCCACACATTGCAATTGTTGGCATCTCTTATGTCGCTCCGAATTTTAAGTACCTTTTATTTCTTATTTTTCCTCTTGCAATTTTTGGTTGAAGGAACTGCTTTAGGTTGGTAGTTGTTTTCCCTGCTCTGAGTTTTCATGATTTCATCCTCATGGTTTTGTTAACCGGTATCTCAGCCACTCATATTTCCTGCAAATTAATAGTTAGATCAAAGTCTTGGTCAGGGTTAGGCTTGATACTGTTTTTGCAAGACTGCTTCATGGATGGTGTTGCATACTTCTGTCAGCACATAAGGCCTAGTTGTCTCTCTTTCTTTGTCATAGCAGTTATTGATCACCAGTGCCTAGGTTAATGAACATTAGGATTCATTCTCCTCTTCCTCCTCCTCCTTTTTTTCTGTGCAGTGATAGAAATTGAACCCATGGCATCCCACTTCTAGGGATTCCTCCTTTTTCTCTTTCTTTCTCTCTCTGTCTCTCTCTGTCTCTCTCTGTCTCTCTCTCTCTCTCTCTCTCTCTCTTGTACTACTGGCAATTGAACCCAGGGGCCAGCTACCACTGAGCCACACCCCCCAGCTACCACCAAGCTGCACCTCCAGCCCTTTTTAGTTTTTATTTTGAAACAAGGTCTCACTAAGTTGCTGAGACTGGCCTAGAACCTACGATCCTTCTACCTCAACCTCCCAAGTACTGGGATTACAGGCAGGCACCACTGCACCCAGATCCTTCTTAATATGTCAGAAATACTTCTGTGAAATGACTCTTCATCTGGTATTTGGTCACCCTGACTGACAGTTGATATAGAAAACCTTTATTTAAAAGTTTATTTACTAGTATCTTCCACTGGTGACCAGCACTTTTTAAATTTGGTGGTTTTCTTTTTCCTTTCCCTTTTTTTTCCCCATGTTCTTTGGGTTTTGTTTTTATCATTATGAAGTCATTGATGGAAGCATATTTGATATGTTTGGTCCATTGAAATTATTTCTTACTGATCATCAAATTGTTCCTACTCTGGCCTGTGGGAGCATCTTCATGCTGCCTTCTGTATCTTTCTGACGTGACTCAGTTTCTTAAGAGTTTTCTTGTTCTCTGGAATGACAAGGTCTTCTGGGTTCATTTTATGCAATTGCTGCCATAGCTGTGGGAATCAGCCATTTCTTTAAGGTGATGCACAAGGACTACAGTCAGGGTGCCGGGGACATTTGCTGCCATTGTTTGTTTTCTGAGTCCTGGGAATTTGACAGTGAATGAGCATTCATCATTAAGGTTATGCTTTATAAGAGGAGATAACAACATAAAAATTAATATAGCCTCTTAGACTGTAGTAAGTACAATGGAGAAAAATAGAGTAGGGGACAAGAAGTGCTCATGAGAAGAAATGGTGTCAGTTTTGGACACAGTGGTCAGAAATGCCCTACTGAGAAGATGAGAGGATAATGTTCGAAGGAGGCCAGGGAGTAAGAAAAACAGACATCCGACAGAGGTGTTCAGTAGGCAGCAGGGACAGCAAGAGCAAAGGCCCTGGGACAGCTATAAACACCTAGGATTCACAGCAAGTACAAGGAAGGTCATCTGAGAGAGCTTTGTCTGTTTTGTTCTTATTTGCCTGGCATATGTATTTATTGGATGAATGAAGTATTTTTAAAAATAGGCCATCACTTTTTGTTGTTGTTATTCTGAGAGGATAACTTCTCTCAATTATAACCTTCTCATCTTGAAAAAAAAATGTCATTGCAAAATTTATAACATTAAAATCTGCAAAGACATTCAGGTTAAGACATGAAGTAGGGATATTTGAGCACTTATTAACAACTTTAGTATAAATCTCTCTAATATATCTGCAAGAGAGAATGAGGAATAAGATTAGACTACAGAGTAGAATGCGCCTATTATATGAGAAGACACAGCTTTCTTGCCTTTTTTTTTTTTGTACTGGGGATTGAATCCAGGGACATTCTGTCTTCGAGCCACACCCCCAGCCCTATTTTATTTTTTATTTTTTATTTTTTATTTTGAAACAGTCTGGTTAAGTTGCTCAGGCTGGTCTCGAACCTGTGACCCTCCTGTCTCATCCTCCCAAGTGCTGGGATTACAGAGGTGTGCCACTGTGCCTGCTTGCCTGTTTTTTATTCTCATCATCACTTAGCATAATTTGCCTGGAGCTGCACTCCAGGAAAAATTGCACATTAAACACAAAACAATGACATCCCTGGCTTCTAAAATGTGGCTACCTCCTAAAGCCGGGTGGCTCTGGCTCTTGATGTGTCCCCAGTGTGGGTGTGCCAGTGTGCATGGAGAAGTGTGCCCAGCGAGACTTGGCAGGAGAAGCTTGTCTGTATGTGTTTCCTGTGTGATTGGCTACAGAGGAATTCATTCCCTGCCTCTCCTGTGTGAAGGAAAATTGACTTTTCTCCTCCTACAGCGATTTGGGATGGATGTCGGGAACTCTGTGTCATCATCTCATTAGAGTCCCACTGGTTTTGTGGCATGTTGAAGACTTACCGCTGCTTCTTTATGAGTTCTGCCCCTTCCTCATATCCTGAGCAGAACCCTCCTGTATCACTCCAGCCCAGGGCTCCCTCCTGCACACAGCCAACTTCGTGCTTTGTGTTCTTAATATTCATGCACGCCTTGGTAGGGGCGGCAGTACAGAATTACAGCCCATTCTGCGGTCTTGCTTCATGCCATTTCAGTTACTCCCAGTCAACAGCGCTCTGAAAATATTATATGGAAAATCCCAGAAGTAAACAATTCATCAGTCTTAAGTAACTTTTATTATAGTATAGTATATTGTTATTATTTTCCTACTTCATTATTAGTTATTGTTCATCCTTGTGTGTGTGTGTGTGTGTGTGTGTGTGTGTGTGTGTGTGTGTGTTACTGAGGATTGATCCCAGGGGCATTCTGCCTTCTAGCTATACCCCCAGCCCTTTTTTTTATTTTTTATTTGAACAGGGTCTTGCTGAGTTGCTGAGAGTCTTGCTAAGTTGCTGAGGCTGGCCTCAAACCTATGATCCTCCTGTCTTGGCCTCCCAAGTACTGGGATTGCAGGTGTATGCCACTGCACCCAGCTGTTGTTCATCTTTTACTGTGCTTAATTTATAAATTAAACTCTATTATAGATATGTATTGAGGGGGAAAAAAAGGTATATATAGAGTTGAGTACTATCTGAAGAAGGTCCTAGAATGTATCCTCTGCAGGTAAGAAAGGATTACAGTATAGGAACATATAATGTGGAACTGCCTGTCTGGGTCCCACCTCTTAGCTACATAGCATTGAGCATTCCTTGAGTTTTGTTTGTTTTTGTTTTCTGGTCCTGGTCATTGAATCCAGGGACATTCTGCCACTAAGCTACACCCCTGGCCCTTTCACGGTCTCTCTAAGTTGCCCAGACTGGCCTTGAACTTGCAATCCTCCTGCCGCAGCCTCTGGAGTCTCTGGGATCGGAAGCAGGTGTCACCGCGCCAGCTCCTCCCTTGAGTTTGCAGTCTGGGTTCTCTCCACTGAGGTCAAGAGGAAAGCCGCCATATCTATCTTGGTGTATTGTTGAAAGATTCTACTAAACTGAAAACAGTGAAGTGTCACCTAAATGAAAGAGAGTATATTATCACGAGAGCCTTTCCCACACAGATCTTGTCTTTGATTCATTCATTCACTACTTGGCGTGTGTCGATTGAGAACCTACTGTGCGCGGGGCACGGTTCTCAGGGCTGGGCATGTGATGACCAGACAGATGAAGTTTCTGCCCTTGCGGAGCTTCCATAAGGGGAGAGCAAAAAACAAACAGTAAACCAGTCATCCGATAATTTCCACAAGCAGTGAAGTAGGGGAAGGATGGAGAGTGACCAGGTAAGTAGGTGAGGGAAGGCTCTCTGAGGAGAATTTTGAGTGCAATGTGGAAGGAAGGAAGGGAGAGTGAGGCATGGAACATTCTGGAAGGAAGCATGTTGCAGGTAGAAAGATAAGCAAATTCAGATACCTTGAAGGAGAGGGTGACCAGGGAAAATGCAGAACACCCAATGACATCTGATTCCGATAAAAAATCAAGTTTTTAAAATATGTGGCAAATACCACATAGAACATTCTCATACTAGAATGAAAGACTGTTAATCTGAGAGTCAGATTTTATAGGGTGTCCTTGTTCTCTCTTCCCTAAACCCGACAGTCCTGCTGAGGTAGGATGAGCTTGGCATGTTCTGGCCTTGCCAGGAGGTTGGTTTATATGGGACAGCGTGTGTGGGGCCGACACTAAGGGCAGAGGTCAGATTCTGTGGGATCTTGGCATAAATCCTGAGTCGTATTCTTTTTTTTTTAACTTTTTATGTTCATTTATTGGTGCATTGTAAATTGTAATTATACATTTTGATATATGTCAGGGTATGAACATCATACATGCACACATTGCATATTTTTCTGAATGCAATGAGAAGCCATGGAAGGGCTTGAGTTCGTGCAGAGTGTGATCTGGTGCAGGCTTTAAACAGTCGCTCTTGCACACAGCACAGACGATAGGAAAACTGTTGGCTACAGGGAGCTTTGATTGTGTTCATTGACCTTACAGTACTGCCACATGGTAAGAACACACTGAATCATTTTTAAAGGAATTTATATAGATTTAGGCAATACAATCCTAATATTGAAGCCTAGACTGTGCTCATGGGGCTGTAGGAGCCAAATGTTTGTGGCTCTGGGACGGAAGTGACAGATGGCATTTCAGCCCTTAGCCAGGTCCAGTCTCTGTCTCGGTGTCTTCATCTGGCACGGTACTCAGGCTTTCCCCAGAGATTATTTGAATGACCAAATGAGGTACTGTGTGTAGGGGCTTGTCTGCATGATTGCCTCCTCTTGCTTTGGAGCATTTGTTTGTATCCTCTGCCTCTGTACCCCATCTCCAATGTGTAACAAGTTGCTGGGCCAAAATATTAGTCAGCACAGGTGTTGGGTGCAGAGGCTGTCTAAGTAGCTGAACCTCCTAACAGGTGCATCTGCGTCTTCTACCGCTTTCATTTTCCTTTTGAAATGCTAGAAACTGGAGTGAGCAGCCATTGGTGTGTGGTAGAGAGAAGGAAGTCCTTTTTAAAAATTAGCATATTTGTTAATAAGTAACTTCATTTGCTATGTCAGTGGTATACAAATGTGTGTACTTGTGTGTTTGTGTAAATGAATAGATATATAGTTGGTGTTATTCATTTGAATACAATTAGCCCAACAGAATGACATAGAATTCTTTCTGTATTGTAGGATAATAGAATTGAGAGTGTCACCCTATCCTGTGTTTGTTGTTGTTTGTTTTGGGGTATTTTTTGGTACTGGGGATTGAACTCAGGATATCCTACCTCTGAGCTACATCCTCAACCCTTTTTATTTTGAAACAGGGTCTTACTAAGTCGCTGAAGTTCACATTCAGTTGCTGAGACTTGGCCTCAAACCTGTGGTCCTCCTGTCTCAGCTTCCTAAGCACTGGGATTAAAGGTGTGTGCCACCACACCCAGCCATCTCCTTCATTTTGTAGATAAGAAAACATGAAAGCCAAGTGGCTTCAGATGATGTCCTAGTTTTGGCAGAGGTGGGCATACAGTCCATTTTGATGGATCCCAGATTCAGTCCTCTCTCCCTACCCAGCAGCTCTCCTGCCTCAATAAGCCTAAGGTGGCTCCCCTGTGTCCTGGTCGGTGGTCACCAGCCCTGCCACTCACTGGTAGGGTTACCTCAGCAACCTCCCTGTCAGCCTTGATTTGCTCTCATGGAACATGGTGACAGTACCATGTCAGGGGACCCTCCAGGGATCAAGTGATACAGTGCATGCAAGTTATTGTGTTATTATTTTCTAAAAGACCCTGACATTTTCTAAGCCTAAAGTAAATGATTGTGTTAATATAATGTAACTCATGTATATTCCATTTTTAACTTATAAAAATTATAATATGCAGATTAACAAGGAGAAGCACCCATAACACCATCATCCAGAGATAATCTTATTCTTTCCTTACATATTTTTTCCACTTAGCTTTTTAAATTTCTTTTTTATACTGGGGATTTAACCCAGGGGCATTCTACCTCCAAGCTACACCCCCAGCCCCTTTTATTTTTTATTTTGAAATGGGCTCTAATTAAGTTGCTAAGGCTCTTGCTAAATTTCTAGGCTGGCCCTGAACCTGCTATCAATCCTCCTGTCTCAGTCTCCCGAGTCCTGGGATTACATTCATGCACTACCACACCTGGCTTCCCATTTAGGTTTTCATTGTCTTTTATTTATTTTGGGGGGTTGGTACTGGGGATTGAACTCAGAGGCATTCTATCTCCAAGCTACACCCCTAGCCCTATTTTATTTTGAAACAGAGTCTCATCATGTTGCTGAGGCTGGCCTCAAAACTGCAATCCTCCTATTTCAGCCTCCCCAGTCCTGGGATTACAGGCTCCTGGCCCCATTTAGTTTTGATTTTACTTTTCATCTGAAAGATATAATATGAAATCCCATATGTCAGTGATCTATTAGAACAAAACACTTCATTCACATTAATAATAAAAAAAAGGCCATAACAGAGACTGATTGTTATACTTTCAAAAGAACAGAGCATTTCTATACAGTATGCCATAAATGGATAACCACACGCACGTATACCTCTGGAGTCTATTAGTTTTTGCAACACTTTATTACTTCCTCATCCCCCCTTTGAACTCCAATTTGAGCTATATATGTATCTACCAGCAATTTCTTTTTCCTTAAATATAATGAATTGTCCATTCTGCGGACCTTGAAAATAAGCTTGACCTAGTTAGAATTTTAGGGACTGGGAGAATGCTTTGATTCACAATCCTCCTGATTAAACTTCAAAACCTTCTGAGTTCAAAGAAGGTTAAATCACCAGGAGGAAGAATGTCAAAAACCAAATTGTCTTACTTTATATCTCCTTGCTCAAGAAAAGTAATTTATAGGGCCATCTCCATGGAATGTGCATTAAGGTTCCAGAGTTGTAGCCTGGCTGGTCTTGTCTGTTTTTGCTGCCTCTTCATTTTGTGGCCTGAGGCTACTGCACTAAAAAGATTAGTTTATATGTAAGGAGTTTTACCTTCCAATAGAAGGTTATTAGAGTAGTGGTTCTGCTTCTTGATCGATTTTTGTGTGTGTGCACGCGTTACCATGAATTCAGGTGGGTTTCAAGGTTTGAACTTCCTACAGTGAATTATAGGTGTCTGTTAAAGATGTCCAGTTTTTTCGCTAGCAGAGGGCTTCAGGCAGGGCTTGCCCATGCCACAAGAGTTGGGCCAGAGTAGGGGGTAGACAGTGGGAAGCAGGGTTCAGGTGTCCCTGCACTGGGGACAAATGCAATCAAAGGCCACAGTTGGAAAAGTGTGGCTGAGCCAGTGGGTGGAGGAAGGCAGCCACAGTCAAGCTCAGGATGCTAGAGTCCTGTGACCCAGAGGCGAGCTATTCAAAATGACTGATACAGGGCCACGTCCAGGTCAGGCAAACTGTGGGCTCTGCTATCCTGGTGGGTGAGGCTCAGTAAAGGATCCTGGGCAGATCAGACAGAAAATAAAGTTAAGTATCAGGAGGTTGAGTTACTAGCCATGATCAAGATTTTCCCTGAATGTTATTAGCAGTGCTCGTCTTTAGGAAAATGTTGCTCATTGGAGGGTTCTTTGTTTCAGTATGTGGATTTATTGCCATTGCTGGCTTTCTTCCAATCCTGGTAATCAATCCAATGAGATTTCAGAAAGAAAGATATGCTCTGCTTTGTTTTTCCCCTCTCCCCATGGGGCAATTGCTTTATGTATAATTTGATTATTTTGTTAACCAGTTATCCTATCACTGTGTACGAAAACAATTTTAAAACCCACCCTCTGTTCTGTGTTAAGACTCACCATCGATTTTTTTCCACCATTCCGAATGCATGTGTAGTGGTGAGGTTTCTCCCTAAGAGCTCAATTGGACGGACTCTATTTTCCGTATTTGCAGGCATGCCCTTGGAGCCTTACAGCATATGCAGTGACTTAGAGTAAGAAAAACTAAGATGAATGATCAGCTTCAAAGAGGAATTATGGTCCTGAGGATTCTGTAGGAAAGACGTATTTTAGATCACCTTGGACTTTGTTCTCATCTGGGAAGGTTCTTCATGGGGCGGAGGAGTGAGGAGGGAGTGGATTCTCCTTTATCAATATTTGGTCCCACTAATGCATCTCCTTTTATTTGATTTTCTTCATATATATAGTCTTCTTTCATTTCCCCCCATCATGCTGTTCATGGGGAAATATTTTATCGTGACGGGTTGCTATATGAACTCAGTGATTTATTCAGTTGTGAGGTTTATTTCAAATCTGTACCTGCTTGCTCGTTCTGAGTGTGTGTGTGTGTGTTTGTGGTTGAAGGTCTCACTATCAGGTCTGCAATCCATTTGAAGCCTTCATGTTATAAATATGCTTTATAGGGATGTTTTATTGAGTTCATTTACAAAAATTTAATTGGAGCTAAATAATTCAATCTGGCCAAAGAATACGAGACCCAGATGTGCACACTGCTGGTGGGACCGGCGCAGGCTTCATCCTCTCGCATGCTTCTTTTCTGTTGTTTTGCCTCCTTTTTCCCATTTGTGGAGCTCCACATATTGCCTTTCATGGTCATATTGCTGAAAGGTCCCAGTAATTAGACCACAGGCCTCTAAGGCAAGTTAGTATTTTCTTTTTTATGAGTAGAAACAATTTCAGCTTTTCTTACTGGTTGTGTTTGGGAGTCTCTGAAGTCATTCACAAATATCATAAAGTCTCATTTTACTCCACAAGAAGAAAAGCGAATATTGCACTTTGCCTATCCAGGGACTCTGCCCTCTCCTGAGCCCAGCTGCCCTCAGCTTACTGCTTTCAAAGTATTTGCAGTGGCAGATGGCTTTATGCAAATCAGGCCAATTATTTTTAGTCATAGTAAAAATCACCTTGTATCATGAATAATTTCTAGATTAGGGAAACTGACATGTTTCCTTGAAAACGCACCCAAACCTGGAGGGCAAACAGTCTTATCTGACTGCTGTGCTTGCCCATGAAGCTCTCATCCCCCACTCACCCCTGACATCTCAGTGCCCCGTCCCCCATGCAGCCCTGACATCTCAGTGCCCCATCCCCCA
>PVJS01022939.1:0-30065 GCA_004027185.1 Glis glis | reverse complement strand
ACATAGAAATATTTCTTACACACTAAATCCTTTTTATTGTTATAACATTTAATGCATTCTAATTATATTCAAGGTGGTAAGACACATCTGCATTATCAACTTACTGACCCAATTTGTTTTACTTTTAATTGTAAATTGACAAATTATACTTGTATGTTTATAGGGTACAAAGTAATATTATGATTCATGAATTTAATGTGAAATAATTAAACCAAACTAATTAAGGTGATATCCACCATCTCAAATAATTATCAGTTGCTGTGGTGAGAACATTTGAAATTGACTCTCAGTAATTTTGAAATGTATATTATTTTAGGCTATATTCACCACACTGAGCAATGAATCTCAAAGGAAACTAAAGCCCTTATTACTATTTTCTGAGATTTTGTACCTTTGACTACAATCTCATTCTCCCACTCCTCAGTCTTTGGTTACCATCATCTACCATTTTTTTCTCCCAAGAGTTAGACTGTTTTAGAATCCACATCTAAATGAGAACATGTGGTGTTTGTCTTTCTGCACTTAGATTAGTTTACTTAACATCATGGTCTCCAATTCTATTCATGTTGTCACAAATGACAAAATTTATCTATTTATTCTGAACAGTATCCCAAGGTGTTCACATGCATTTTCCTTATCCATTCATCTGCTGATGGACACTTAGATTGATTTTAAATTTTGGAACAATGTCTTGCTAAGTTGCTGAGGGACTCAAGATACAACCTGCTGGTCTCGAACTTGCCAACCTTCTGTTTCAGTCTCCCAAGTACTAGGATTACAGATGTGGGCCACCATGCCTGGCTACAGTGCTTATTCTTACTTTCAAAAAATTGGCCCTTACCTGGGAGGCTAAAATAGCAGAGTTGCAAATTCAAAGGTATCCTCAGCACAGTAGTTAGACCCTGTTCAAAAAATAAAATTAAAAAGAGCTGGGGGTATAGCTCAGACATAGAATATTCCTGGGTTTGATCCCCTGTACCCCTACAAAAAAAAAAGAAAAGTAAACAATCACCTTTTTCCTGACATCGAAGTACATTCAACCTAAGCTTCCTTAACCATCCTCAAAAGTTAAAGGGGGATGAGACCATCCATCCCTTTGGTTGTTGGGAGGTAACCTGAGGCTGTGGATGTCAATCATGGAGCCCAGTACCTAGCAACAGGTGCTCTTGCACACATGAGTTAGGCTGAGAACCCTGAGGTCTGTGATGTTGCTGAGAAACTATGTTTGAACCATGACACAGAGATAGCTGATAGAGCTGCATGGAGATTTGCAAACCCCCTAGAAAAAGAGGCCAAATTTTACTGGGCCAGTACTGGAATTATAATGATGCCAAGAGCTGGGCTATGCATCCCGAGCTTCATTCCTTTATTATTGGCCATGGTCTTGGGAAAGCTCAACACATATAGACTTGGGACACTTCCCTTGGGAGACAAAGGGAAGACACAGGCAGGCAACTATAGGCACTGCAGCTATACACGGGACACATATTTAAGTGACTGATGGTAGGGAACAGATGCTAGCTCTACCTCTCACTGTTAACCATGGATGAATCCAGTAGATTCATCCTGCCCATGGTCATGCATGGGTGGGAATCAGGGTACGAAGAGAAGTTAAAAGGATGCTTTTATCCCTCCTCTGTCTTTCAGATGGGAAACTTCTCATCTGCCAAGGTCACTAGCACCCTCTTAGATTGTATCGTAAGGAACTGGAGCTCTGTTGACCCTCAGACACTGAAGAAAAAATTCCTAGTCTTTGTCTTTTTCTGTGCCTGAGCTTGGTAAAGTAAAGGACAACGAGGATGGCCACCAGAGGGCAATGTAAACAATGGCACTATCTTGAGACAGGATCTGTTTTGCAGGAGGACAGTAAAGGGTCTGAAGTTTGTGTTAGGGAAAAAGCCAAAGCTATACCAGCAAGGTAAATCAGATTTCGCTCTTCTGACCACACTGATGAATGAAAATATGCTACACCACCAGAGCCCAAAAAGACAAAAGGAAACTGAAGAAATAAAAAGATAGTTAAATGATCTTCTAAAAGTCACATTAAATGCACTTATTCTATGTTTGAAAAAAATTAGGGTTTCTTAAAATATTAGTCTGCTTTTGGTAAAATTTTACAAAAACAAACCTAGAGAGGAAATTTTTACATTTTATCAGGTAAAACCCTTTGTTTCCTTCTGTCTCTACGTTCTATATCTAAAACAATAGTGTTTTATATATGTGCGTTCCCAAAATGTACAAGACTTCTAAAATACAAAACTTAATCACTTTACCAAGCAAATGGCATCTAAATAACACTGGGAATAGTGATAGCCTTTCTGGTTGATATTAGTATGTTCCTAATTATATTTTGACCATCTTCTTTATGCAAAGATACAAATGGGAGTTGTTTTATTCCTGATAATTTGGTTTTGTGATTTTCTTATAAAACTGTGTAACTGTTGTCTGTTAACGTTTAACAGAAGTACAACACCCAGACAGTGTTTTAAGATTATAGCTATCACCTGCTGCAAGACATCTTAAAATGTATTGATGAATCTGACTTTCTAGGTGTTCAACAACTGAGACTTAGAGAACAATCAGGAAATAAAACAGCAAGAAAAGAACAGCCAATATTTTGACCCTCACCCTCCAAGGTTAAATAGGACTCAGGGGATGATGGGACTACTCTAAAGGCCCTGCAACTCTGGTAAGCTATCTGACCTCCTGAATAGGGGGACCAAAATGGCCCCAGAGACTTGGAGCCACCAGCACATATTCTGCAAAAAGGAGGGTCATCAAAGAGGGAAATGTCTCCTATGCTTCAAGGGAAGCCAAATGGTCAGCAAGACCATAACCCATTCCAGCAGATGGTACAACTAGTAGAGGAAAAGCCTCACAAATTCCTTAAGATTAACCCTGAGGATCCTTGACTGACCTTAACAGTAAAACAATGTTATAAAAACTTATGTTTTCCCAACATAGGTCTACCAGCTTGGAACACCCAGCAGAACAGTATAACCACAGGCAAATGTACTAATACAGTGGTTAACAAAAAGGAGCTGTACTAAAGTCATTTATAATAGTACTTTTCGCTTTATACTTACAGAAGAAATAAGATATGACACCAATGCCCCAAATCTCCCCCCAGTTAGGTACTTAAAAGATGCTATAAAGTTAAACCTATTGTTCTTGAGGTTTTACAGGTCCAGGACCATCAGACACTAAAGGGGAGATTCCTATTCCTGTAAGCCACTGGAAGAACTATGAGTCCTGTTCAAAATCCTAAAGACAAAAAAAAAAAAAACTGTTTAAGCTGAGTTAAACACAACATGCTTTGTTTAAGATGACTCTACTAAATATGTAAAAACAGAAAGATGAGCTGTCTCATAATAAGAAATTGTATGTTGTGCTTCAGGCTTTGTGCCACAAGGACTTTTCACAGTGTTTTATATCACGACCCATGGTCTCTTAAAAAATGGGTTGGCTACCTGGCCTCCAATTTAAAATGTTAACAGATGGATGGATGAAGATAAAGGGTTGTGAAAAAAATATGACAAGATATATGGGTTATTGTATAATGTATTAATGTGTCGGTTTTTCATGTAGATGCCTGCTGCAACCAGCATACCATAAAAACAGATGAGTGACTTTGTTAAACAACAAACCAAGATAACCAGGCTTATAAACATTGAGTCAACAACTCTGACCACAAGTTAGCTAGATGATCACACCAAAAATGTTCATACTTAAGAAAGCTACCTACAGATTATCATGATACTGAGGCTATGTCCTTTATCCCTCCAGCTATAGATGTTTAGGAGAATGAAACCTCATATGAACAATTTCAGCTGCTATGGTCCTCTAGATCATCTCCCCCATGAGATCCTGACTGCAATACTGCAACAGTGCTCCCTGCCAGCTTGAGGCAGTTAGAGTGGTCATTGCCCCATTTCCCTAAGAACAGTTAGAGTCACTTCATCAGAGGGGGGATTTGAGGCAGGGCAAAGCACATAGGAACAGGAGGGATTTTTTAAAGGCCATCTGTATCACCTTCTGTGAGATGGGGGGAGGTGAGCAAGGAGGTGAGAGACCCGTGGACACCAGGAGACGAGGGCCCATCATCCCGCCCACATGATGACATTGGTTCCCCAAGACCTAATTCTGACATCATAAAAGAGCAGACAAGGAACCTCAATAAGGTTTAAAACACACCTCCCAAGAGATTTGGTGCTTACTCTCCTTTGGGGATCCCTCCCTGCTGTGTGTGGGGAAGATGTTTTTGTCTTATATCTTTCCTTGACTTGAAATAAATTTTCATATTTCTATATCCCCCCAAAAAAGTCTCAAAATGTAATGTAAATGTTAAGGGCACATTACAACAAAAACCAGGTAAGGATCACAATACTAAGTGCTATTCACATAACAGGAAAGTCTGAGTCCTATCTGCTTACAATACACTCCCAAGTCAAACAAATAAGAAAAATCAAGGAAATCAGATCACAAATAACAAAAGAACAAAAACCATATAAATTGGACTACATCAAAATTAAAACAATTTATGCTTCGGAATCACATCCCACAGAATAGGAGAAAATACATGCAAATCATATATTTGATAAAGGATTAATAATCCAGAAATATAAAGAACTGCAACTCAATCATAACAAAAAGAACAACACAAAAGAAACAATCCAAATTTATAATAGGCAAATGACTTAAACAGACATTCCACCAAAGATCCAAGGCATCTTTATTATATAATAAAAGGATGATGATGATTGATGATGATGATGATGATGATGATGAAGGAGAAGGAGGAGCAGGAGGAGGAGGAGAAAAGAAAGAAAGTACTGTTGAGGATATGAATAATTTGCAATCTGTGTGCTCCTGGCAAGAATGTAAAATGGCCCACTTGCAATGGATGACAGTATAGTAGTTTCTCCAAAAAAAAACACAATAAAAATGTGTACTAGCAATTCTATTTCTGTATAGATACACAAAGAATTGAATGCAGTGACACAGAGATATTTCTACACTTGCAAAAGCATTATTCACAATAGTCAGAAGATGGAAGCAACCCAAATCTTCATCAGTAGATGAACGGGTTAACCAAATGTAGTGTATATAGAGAATGGACTATAAGCCAGCCTTTAAATAAGAAAGGTCTTGCATGCCTGAATTTAATGGTGGCAGGATCCCTTTTTGCAAAAAGTAAAATTTGCCTTGCTAAGCCACTTTTAAATACATGTCTTTTTTTACGATGCCATAAAAATTTACTTGTGACACTTTGGTGGAACCCGAGTGGTCTTCAAAGACACAGTCTGGCTCCTATATTCTTCATATTTAAAACAATAAGGTTTTCTGCTCTTAGTGGCCTTTATGAAAAACTTGTTTAAGAGGAAAGGTTTATATCAAGATAATCTCTTGTGTTTACTGTCTTTGATTACCTAGCAAGCTGCATCTTAGCAGAATCAGGGTTTCGTGTCTATATTTTAAAGCAGGCTAGATAAACCTCTATAACTTTGGGTTGCTATATTTGACACCCTATATATCTGTGACTAGATATGTATCTAGTCATCTAGATACATCTAGATGTATCTAGATAGACTAGACATCTGAGGGCTAAATGTGCTAGGTATCTGAGGTTCATCTAAATGTTTCATAAAAGCTTATAAAGTTAAAAGTGTATGAATTTTATATACATGCAAGCTAATCAGTAAGTGATCTCTTTATGCAATGTGCATTGTATTTGCTAAGTTAATGTATTTTAACTTTGGTGTAACTGTGATGTTAATTACTACTGGCTTCTTTGTAAGTTAAATATATTTGTGTTTCCCAAGTATCCTCTAAAATGCAAAGCTTAAGAAAACACTTTTCCACGCTGGTATCCTCCGAACAACAACAATAGTGATAGCCTTTTCAGGTTTATATTTATGTTTTCCTAAATTGTATTACAACCATCTTTAAGCAAAGAAAATTAAAGGTGCTTGGACACTTGACATTTAAAACCATGCCACTCTGATTAAAGATTGGGTGTTTTTGTTGTTGTTGTTTTGTTTTGTTTTTTGCAGTACCGGGGATTGAACCCAGGGGCGTTCTACGTCCGCGCTACACCCCCGGCCCTATTTTTTTATACTTTATTTTTGGAACCGGGTCTCATGAAGTTGCGGAGGGCCTCACTATGTAGAGAGAGAGAGAGAAAGAGAGAGACAGGGAGAGAGACAGAGAGAGAGAGAGAGAGAGAGAGCTGAGGCTGGCCGCGAACCCGGATCCTCCGATCTCCGCCTCCCAAAGTACTGGGATTACAAGCGTGTGCTGCCACAACGCCTGGCTATGATTGGGTGTTTTTAATACTATATATGTGAAATCAAATTTAAATGGGGATTTGTTTGTCAAATTTAAATGGAGATTTGTTTATGTCAAATTCAAATGGAGATCTGTGTCATCAAATATTATCAGAACTATTATACAAACTGGATTTGTTTTGTCCCTAATAGTTTGGTTTTATATTTTCCTTGTATATCTTTGTAATTGTTGTCTGGTAAGCTTCCAGGTATGGGGTATCCCTTATTCAGCCCAATTAACTATTAATGTAATTATAGGAGAAAAACCCCTAACTATAAAGATTAATGCATGTCAAGTCCTGTGTCTCTGCCCAGAACCAATCTGGGTGATAAAATAATATAATCCAAAGCAAGTCCCTTGCTCTAGTTGGGGCAAGTCTTGAGGGACCACCCCATGTGGAGGGTGGACAGCCTCACCATATAGAGCTGCTCCAATTCAGAGGGGGTTAAAAGAAAAAATATCAGGCCTGGAAGGGTTTCCCTTGACACCTGTGCTAACTTACAGTATAATCCACTCTTGCTAACTCACAAGCCAGGAAAATCAGCCCTTTCCATTAAATGTTATTCTGTTATCCAGGCAGATATGTCAGGAAATAATCCCATGGGGAGGCTTGCTGTTAGAATAGCTAATAATTCAACCTCAGCTGCTAATGTTAACCCCTCAACCCAGGCCACTATAGTAAAATTAGAGGATTTACACCAGATGATAGAAGTTAAGACAGGATATGGGGAAACAAATGCCTGGTTGAAATGGATTAGAAATTCTGTGAGCACCTTAAATAAAAGTGGTTGTTATATTTGTGTGGCAGGCAGACTGGAGGCTCAAGTGGTCTCATTTCCACTCGGATGGACCTCAGACCCAATGGGCATGAGATGTATGATAGCCCTCTTTCAGGACAATCTAGCATGGGACAATGAGTCTTATAAGACCATATCTCTCCTGTTCCCAGTGACTCAGGGTCCAAAGCAAGAAGCCCCCCAAAATTGTCAAGCCTCCAGTCCCAAATACTAACTATACCTCATGCCTTTCAAGGTGAGGGACAGTCAATGTTTTTGGGCAATGTTACTAGCTGCAGTAAATGCTGTTCCTTTGAGGAGCTAGATAATCAGTCTGCATTAGCAGTTGCCCGAGCAAACATCTCGTGATCCTGTGGAGGACTGTTACTTGAGACCCTACCTGCCAATTGGAGTGGAACTTGCCCTGTAGGACAATTGGCAGTCCCTTTCACCCTGGCATTTCAAACCCCAAGTAAAGTCTTATATGGGGCCAATAGGGATATCCCTCAACCCCCTTGCATATATGTTGATTTGATCAATATTTCAACAGGAGAAATAATGACTCTGTTCATAATATTTCTTATTATAGTATTTGGAGTAATGATCCTAGTAGGATGCGATATAATCTTCTGTGTTAAGACCCCAGTCCTGAGACAGACCGAGACAGTTCTAACCAGACAATCCTCCATAGATACCCAAAATAATCTCTTGTCAAATACCTTTGAGCACAAGAGTCATCATATGTTAATAAAATTTGACGAAGAGTAATAATGTATAATAAAAGAGGGGGGAATTGTGAGAAATAAATATATATTTTCTGTTAAAGGAATAGCTTGACTTGAGTTCCATTTCATAAAACTACAATTGTGTAACCTTATGGGTGCTTGTATTTTTGTAAAGATAGCATTTCCTGGAAATTGTGAGTGCCAACCCCTCCCCCAGCATCCCCATCAGCCAATGGCGATAAGATTGTGAGGCTGTGTTCCCACCAATAGGAGAACAGCACAGAAGCCCCTGCTGAAAATAAAACGCCCAGCAAGTTTCCTCCATGCTGTTCTTGCACACCTGACTTTAATGGCAGCAGGATCCTTTTTGCAAGAAGTAAAATTTGCCTTACTGGAAAAAAGAAGAAGAGAGAAGAAGAAAAAGAAGAAGGAGAAGGAGAAGGAGAAGGAGGAGAAGAAGGAATTTCAACACTTGCTGCAACTTGGATAATCCTGCTAAGGGAAATAAGCCAGTCACACGCAAAAGAAAAACACGAATACATTGACTAGAGTTGTCAAACTCAGAGACAGAAAGTAGAATGATGACAGCCAGGGGTTGGGAGAGAGGGGTGTGGGGAGTTACTGTTCAATTGATAGGGAGGCTCCATTTGAAAAGATTTTAAATCGTCTGGAGTAGGATGGTGGAGATAATTGCACAATGTGAAGGTACTTGATGCCACTGAGCTATACATTTAAAAATGGTCAAAAATGTAAACTTTGTGCTGTGAATAGTTGAATAGAACATACACATATACTCTATGTGTGAAAGAGAAAATAAACTGTTCCATTAAGTTTTCACTACATTAATTCATCTTACCCCCAATAGAACTGTGTTGTTTACCCTATACTTATCATAAATTTAAACTTTTTTTCTTGTTATTTTTGTAGTGGGGTTTGAACCCAGGGGTATTCTACCTCTGAGCTACACCTCCATCTATTTTTAGTTTTTTATTTTGAAACAGGGTCTAAGTTGCTGAGGGTCTCACTAAGTTACTAACGCTGACTTTGAACCTGCAATACTCTTGTCTCAGCCTCCCAAGTACTGGGGTTACAGGCATTCACCACTGCACCCAACTCAGAGTCTTCATGGATATTTATAAGCTTTGAAATAGTAACATTTCATCCAAATCAAGATCCAAATTTACTTACCTATATTCAATTTCATAACAATCCTGTTTTAGCCCCAGGAAAACGCCACCTATAACCAGTCCCAACACAACTGAGGAAATTATCTTTTGAAAAAGAAAAAGAAAAATTAAAAATCAAAGAGTTTCAATTAGAGGCAAAAATATTTGCACACCATTTTTATTATACAAAATATTCTACATAATTGAATCTTTTCTTTGAGATAAATATTTTAAATGCCTTGGACAGAGTTCATTGGAGAATATGAAAAAAACGTAATTTACTAGACTGCTCTTTAAACTGAATTGAAATTTAAATTACCTGTTTTCTGGGGAACTGATGGGACAACAGAATAGACTACTGGACAAGCTAAGCTTCCTCCCAGTATCCACCAGGCACTTCGGATCAGGACTCAGCTCAGATACTGGACCCACCAGTGCCACACAGGGTAGCAGAGCACCGCGGGCACCTGGGGAATCCTTTGAGGAACAAACTTAACTCCAAGTGACTACGAGTTCTGACTTGAACTGAACTCTCATCTTTTGTGCCAATGAACATGCACAGTTTTATGCTTCAAGAGGTTCAAGTGAAAACAGGACGTCTTGACTCTAATCATTAGAAATAAATGAAATTTCAGAGATCGGAATGTATTTCAGCAGAAGAGCTCTTGCCCAACATGTGTAAGTCAATGGGTTTGATCCCAAGCACCACAAAATGGATAACAGTAAAAATTGTAAAAGCACAGGTAAAAGCCGGGCGTGGTGGCTGGCGCATGCTTGTAATCCCAGTACTTTGGGAGGCGGAGACCGGAGGATCCGGGTTCTCGGCCAGCCTCAGCTCTCTCTGTCTCTCCCTCTCTCTCTCTACTTAGTGAGGCTTCCGCAACTTCGTGAGACCCGGTTTCAAAATAAAGTATAAAAAATAGGGCCGGGGGCGTAGCACGGAGGTAGAACGCCCCTGGGTTCAATCCCCGGTCTGCAAACAAAACAAAACAAAACAAAAACAAAAACAAAACAAAACAAAACAAAAAAGCACAGGTAACACACACACACACACACACACACACACACACACACACACACACGCAGTTTCTAACTACGGAATTTTGCATAATAAAGAAGTAGGGGTCCCGCCTGGGAACGTGCATGGTCACTGACACCCAGGCACTCAGCCAGCTTTCCCTGGCGGCACCAAGAGCTTCCATCACATATCGCCTCTGTCATTTCTTCTCCATCTACCTCAGCCAGTGGCACCTGAGCTGCCAATACTTTGTCATTCTAACCCTCTTCTCCTCATTCTGAATGGCTCCCAAGGACACTGGACAAACATCACAATTGGTTTGGGATAAAAATTCTCTTAAGAGTGCTTCCTTTATTTTTTCATATGGTAAGAGTGTGTTGAGCTTTGTAAGAAACCATAAACTATCTTCCAAAGTGGCTGTACCAGTTTGCATTCCCACCAGCAATGAACGAGAGTTCCTGCTCCATATCTTTGACAACATTCAGTGGTGTAAGTGTTTGGGATTGTAGCTATTCTAATAATAAGTGTGTAGTGGTATCTCATTTTTGTTTTAATTTGCAATTTCCTACTGACATATGATGTTGAGCATCTTTTAATATGCTTATTTGACATCTGTGTATCTTCCATGGTGAGGTATCTTTTCAGATTGTTTTACTTTTTTTTTTTTTGCAGTACCAGGGATTGAACCCAGGGGCATTCTACATCTGAGCTATATCCCCAACCCAATTTTTTATTCTTCATTTTGAAACAGAGTCTCACTAAGTTGCAGAGGATCTCACTAAGTAGCTGAGACTGGCTGCGTACTTGCGATCCTCCTGTCTCAGCCTCTGAAGTACTGGGACTACAAGCCTGTTCCATCACACCCAGCTTTACCCATTTTTAAATTGGATTATTTTTTCTTTCTTTTTTTTTTCCTGATTCCCTCCCCATTCCCCCTTCCCCATACAAGGTACTGAGATTGACATTGATATTCATACATATGTACACAATGTCGATGGAAGTGATTTTAATGGTGCATTAATTAGCAAAGGTTTATGGGTTAGATTATGATATAATTTACTTGAGGAATTCTACTTATAATTATTCATGGGTTAAATATAGAAAATGCTAATCTAAAGAAAGTGTATATCCTACAATATATCTTCAAAACCTGAAAGTATAAAAATAAATCTCAGTACAACAGTATCCAGACATAGAGTAATTTGTGAAGTACATTTTGGTATGAAGCAAAGCAAAGTAGAAAAACAGAATCATGGTATGTAAAGACTAGTTCCTTAAGACCTTTGTCTGGAAAAAAATATCATTTAAATGTTTCACTTATGATATGCCCTTAAAAATCCCCTTGCTTACTCGCACTACCCTCAGAATATACTCTACTTCATTTACACTGAGCAAAAATCCAAAATAAATGCTGATGGCTCAATCAACAAGCAGCTCACACATGTATGTGAGAGTCTATTATTCACATGGCAGAAGTTTTAACAATAGACTTTAAAAATAGTTGGACTGCATTCTGTTTCTTTTGCATTCAAACTTGATGATACTAATATTGTATCATCATTAGGATGTTTGCTACAGGTTTAAAAGTTCTACAATGTCCAGTCAGTTTTAAAACATTTGACAAAACAATGAATCCTGTGATCACATACTTCTTACAAGGTGCATTTTGTTATTCTTTATCACATGAAGTTAAAGAAAAACACCAGGCAAACTAAACATTACAGAATAGAGAGAATCTTATATGTAAACTGGCCTCTGTTTTGATCCGAAGCATAAAAAATGAAGTGTCCCAAAAAATGTTATTCTGTCTTTATTCAAATGGGTTTAGCCAACATTTCTCAAGATGTATTCTGAGGGATGTTCTTAGCGTTCACACACACGCAATAAATGAGTCTATAGTCAAATGTTTAATATGCTCAAAGAAAGAGTGATTATCCAAGAGATTAATGAAAAAGCATTCCATATTTACAAGATGAAGAAACCCACGGAACGTTAAATGTACAGATCATACTTTCATTACAAGATCTCCCAAATGCAACCTATGGTTAGACTCTGAGTCTGAACATATGAGTAACTAGTTCAAACCAAAGTACAGCGATAAGACAATAGACACAAGACTTATCAGCCAGAATCCATAAAACACTTAAACAACTCTATGTTCAAAACTTAGAGAAGTAAGAAAACAGAATATTTACAAATTTATGCCACAAGGGCCAGTAAGCTATGTCCTACAGGCAAAATAGGGCAGGCAGTTATTTTTATTCTGTACACAAGGTAAAGATGGTTTTTACATGTTTAAGGATTGCAGAAAAATATAACAAATAATATTTCTTGCAATGTAAAATTTATATGAAATTCAGGCTTCACTCTCCATGAATGAAGTTTTACCAGAACACAGCCGGATCCGTTTGTTTATGGGTGAACTGTGGCTGCTGTCACTCTACAATGTCAGGGTTGACGACCTCAGACAACTATATACGTACTGCAAACTCTAAAATATTTGTCATAACATTCCAGGATTCACAAACCTGAACAAGAGTTGTCCCCTAAGCTCAAAAGTTTTCCACTTAAACTTCTAAACTGCTACTTCTCTGAGTATTTCTGGAATTCCTTTTGTGGAGCTGAGTTCACTGATTAGGCAAAGAGGCTGAACATGCAACCTGGAGGCACTGGGCCTGGTGTTTGCATCACAAGGAAGCCTAGGACCAAAACAGACACAATCCTGGTAGATTGCAAATAGCTGTGCTCTAATCAGGTCCTGCCCAGAACTACCATACATATGTCTTGGACAAGACACTTACAAACCACTTTTAGAGGCAAGTAAAAACTAACACAAAAATTGCACAAAAGACTCATTATATCATCTCACTGTGGAACAATGGGCAACCAAGCTTGATGGATCTAACTGATATGACCAATTCTCTTTTCAGAGAATAAAAACCCTCGACTGTGTTCTAACAGAAATGACGAATAACAAGGACTATAAACTTTTGGAGCAATGAACAGAATGAGTCAAATACTGACACAGACCCTCAGATACAATTGGAAGGCAACAATAATTACATATGAAAATTATGGTACATGTGTTAAGTAGTCAGTACTATTTCATTAGAGCCAACTCCATGCCGTCTTGTAGTACTCAACAGAAACTCACTGATGACAATAAAGCTAACAACCCCCAAACACCCAGCTAAATTGATTTCCTTACAAATGATATTCAAACTGACTGGGAGTTACTAAAGTTTGGGGGAACATTGGGATTAAGGATAACACAAGAACTTTGAGAAATGATGATCTACAATGACCACAGAGTCAGCCAAAAGAAGAAAAGAGCATTAGCTCATCTTAGTTAAGATAGTGAATAGCCTTGTTAAGTCTGGTTGCTACCTGTGTAGGAAATGCACATTCCTTGAGTTATCTAGTGCTTTCCCAATAATGCAATTTGCACACAGGTTCTTCTGTCAGACAGTGGACAGCCTAAACTACCTTCAGGTGAATGCAGTGACACTAGGTTTCCCTTGTCACCTGATTTCAGCTCCAAACAACCCTCTTCTCCCTATCTCATTCTCTATTCCTACCCCTTCTCCATCCCTTCTCTGCTTAAACTTTCTGAGTAGTCCCTTCTGCCATCTGACATGCCATATGTTTAATTTCCATATTCACCTATCATCTCTGTCCTCATGACAAAATACATTCCATGAGAGCAGAGATTTTTATTTTTACTCATTTTGTTCACAACTATATTAGGGTCCACACAATGCAACACATGATCTAGTGAGGAAGTCATGGTAAGAGAACACACCATCTGTGGCTGGCAGACTACATTTCTTGAAGAATTGTTTTTTGTTCTACTCAGATTCTCTATTACAGCTTGTCTAAATCATCAAAAATTCTGAATTAGGTATTCCAATAAACCACTAGAAATAATATTTCCAGTAGTAAAATCCAATCAGGTTTTACTTGTCCTGTTAACTGTTTTTAAGTCCTAAATGGAATGGGGATGACAAGTAAATGGAAGGGTGGTTAGAAGATGAAGATGATCTTGAAGCAGACTTTATCGGAACTCATGCTCCCACATGAGTATGTCACAACACAATTAAAATAATTTTGTCAAGTTACCTGAGCTATCCAGGACTTGGGAAAACCCAGTAGGTTTTTGAATGAATGCCAGGAAATCCACCTGAGTTGGTGACAGAAGGAGGTGGCACAGGTGATCTCCTCATGGGCTACGCTCCTCCACTGAGTCCCTGAGAGTTGGTCTAGTTCAGCTTTTATTTCTTTGTATAAGAGAGAGTTTTTATAAAACTCAGTTAACCTTTCAATGACTGGCTGTTTTCTATGAACAAGCTCTTGAGTCTGGTTAACTTTGGAATAAAAGTTGATAAAGAAAAAAAAACATTACCAAATAATATTGGTTTAACACATTTTTCTGTGACCCCTTTCTAGGATAACAACTTATTTGTAAAGCTTGAGAGTAAAAAAATAACGAGCTTTGTTCTTGCTTTACACATTAGAAAACAGTTAATTGACATGATTACTGTACAGATACAACAAAGTTAATGAGCTTTTCCTAACTATTTGGCACCTAATTCTTAAAATAGACTTTGTACCATATAGAATTCTAATTTTTAATGTAAACATCAAGTCTTTGCTTTATACTATGTACAAATGCATAAAATGCCAAGTTTCTCATTTCTAAAATAATATGAACAGTGAGCATATATTTTAATGGAAACACCCCTTACAAATGACCCTATCATATAAATGGTCATTCATAAATAAATTAAATAATGCTCATAGCTCTCATGAACAACAACATCTATCTGTTGACTTGTGTCAGAACACAGCATTAACATGACTTCACAAATCACGTTTCAATCACTCACCACATTGCTAAACTTCAGCCAGACCAATTGGGCAAAAAGCTTTGAACCTGAGATTCACATACCTGCATGGTCTTCTTCCTCTCCGTTTAATATCACAATAGAGATGTCTTCATGAATGATGTCCAGGAAGAAGTCTGTAGCGTTGTAGTAGAAGCTACGATGGTATCCTAGGGAAAAATATATAATCTGAGGGTTTTGGAAAATAAAGAGAACTCACTTTCAGAAGGCAGGGGAGGTGAGGCTAGGGAAGAGAGACGCTAACAACTTTTCCTCATTCTCTTGCTCTTCTCTCATCTCACTAATTTATCCTTCCCACTTATATGTTCATTCATACAATGTTTCAACATTCTCTATTTCTAGCAATATACACATATATGTAATATATGTTTATAAATGTGTGTATTTATGTAAATATGTGTATATATATGTGTGTGTGTGTGTGTGTGTGTACTTATGTATATCTCACACCAATCTTAGATTCCTCATAACATCTTATATTAGTCCTCACCTATCATAAATAATGAAACCAAAAGACCTATTAAAATACTCTGATGCTTATCAGTACTTCTTCATCAATCTATAGCCAGGTCCAAGAAAAAAGCGTTAAAGGCCCTGGTGCATTGTGTTCTCTGAGTTCACCTCAGAATGCTGGACTGGCATTCTAACTTGGAGCATTCTAACTTGGAGCTAAACTCCCAGCACTATTTTATTATTTTATTTTGAAACAGTGTCTTGCTAAATTACTACATATTGACCTCAAACCTGTGACTGTCCAGTGTCAGCCTCCCAAGTACTGGGATAACAGGCATGTACCTAATTCCTTACTACTTGATTATTTTTAAATGGAAAAGATTAATGAAGAATAATTAGGAAAGATAGCTAGTGAATATATAAAGCTATATTTGGTGTCATGGGTAAACATCTATAATTATATCCAAATATCTCTAAAACGGGCAGATTGTATGAGACATAAAAAATTCATAAATCCATGTGAAATGGAAAGAACCAGGCTGCCCAGAAAGGTTAGCTAAATAAAGTTAGATTTAGGACTACCTATTCTATTGACAAATAGGTCACTCACACCAAATTCAAGTCTTAAATCTTCCATTTCCTCTTAGTAGAAAGTGAAATAGAACCTCCATGAGGCCTTATGATGACAGAGCATAGTCACATGCCAAAGAAAAGTTAAAAATTGTAAAGTTCACGGGGCCTTTCCATAAATGCTCTACTGACAGAATAAGTGCCTGTATATTTTTAAATTTTCAGGGAAAGAGTCCTATTTGTATAAGCAGTATCACCCAAATGCTCATAGGTTTATGCCTTGGTCCACAATGTGTACAGAGTTGGAGCTTTTAGGAAGTACTTGAATCATGAGGAGATTAATACAATTCCTGGATTAATAATCTGAATGGATCCCTGGTAGGTGGGATGTAGTTGGAGGAAGTAGGTCACTGTGGGTGTGGCAGAAGGGTTTATCTTGTCCCTATCACCTGCCCGCCATATGATTCCTGGCTTACATGAGCTGAGTAGCTGTCCTGTACCACACACCCTTCCACCATGATGTCGGCCTCACCTCATGCCCAAAGCAGTGGAGCTCACCAATCACAAACGGAAACCTCCAAAATCAGGAGCCAAAGTAAATCTTTCCTCCTCTAAGTAGTTTTGTTCAGGTATTTATCACGGTGATACCAAGCTGAATAGCACAGTCACCCTAACTAGGAAGCAGAGTAGACATAGCCCCAGTAGAAACACTACTCATGGACAAACACACACACACACACTCACATACACACATACACATACACACACATACACACACACACACTCAAACAGGACAGGGAAGGAAAGAGACCAAAATAATAAATTATAGGTTCAAAATGGAGAAAAGTTGTGGCACCAAAGTGACCAAAGATGGTGGAACCCAAAGCAAGTCTACAATAAAAACCCAACAGCACACCTGTGGACACCCTCTGTTCCCTCCCAGGTTTCTAGGAATAAAGGATCTACTGTATGAGAAAGTCAACCACACCTGCTGATTCATAGAACTTCTCAGCCTCCTGTGCAGGCCCGTGGAACAGCTGTTTTCCTGAGACCAATAAGGTGAGACTATCAAACAGCTTGAAGATGAGATACTGAGAGGACTGAAAGGAGAAGATGATTGTCCATCCCTTCTTAGACAATCTAAGTTAAAAGGGAGAAAAAAATGGATCATTAAACATTTAACCTTCTCAAATAAATTCTTGATTAATTCCTGCTGTTACATCATTAGTTCCCAGTTCAACTTGATTTCATCTTATAAACTTCTCATCACATATTGTCTACTTGATATCGAAGAACCAAAATGCAGGGCTTTCATTAAAACACTAGGGCTTCTAAAAGGATGGTGCATTGAAAGTCTAGAATGCACTAGAAGTCTTACTGTATATGTAGATTCATGGATAATCCTCCCAGACATTGAATTAGAATCTCTGTGGGTTAGGAGAGGGAGTCCATATTTTTTAACAAGCATCCATGTAATCTGTAAGTACACTCAAATTTGATAAATAGATATGGACAAACTATAAAACGATGGTGAAATCACCATTCTTATTGATCATTTAAGGCTTCCCTCTATTTTTGATAGGTTTTCATTATTCTACCTTGATTTAAAAAATTAACATTACTTACTATTTGCTAAATGCCTTAGAAATAACTACCTTTCGAATTTTAAAATATTGTTCTAAGGCAGTTTCAATATCATTATCTTCTTCTTTTTACAGATAAAGCTTAAAGGTCAAGCAAATGTCCAAGAGGTTATAGTTATGAAGGCGCAAAGCAGGTGAAATTTGGCTATAAAAATAAAAATAGTATTATTGAGCAAATAGGATTAGCTTATCTGCACTGTTAACTTGTTTACTTTCACAAATATATGTCACCCAACCATTGGACTCTATCTGACCGATGTCTCCTTTACACAGACGAGCAAGGAGTCTGCTTTAAAGGGTGGAAACACTTATTTCTTCCCTCAGGAGTAACGCAGGTCCCTAGGTTCCATTCCCTGCTCAGTCAATCCATGTGGTTGTATTAGTTGGCCTGGGCTGCCATAACAGACTACCACAGGCTGGGTGGCTGCCGAAACTTATTTATCACAGTTCCGGAGGTCAGAAGTCCAACATCAAGATCCAACAAAGTTTGGTTTCTGATAAGGCCTCTCTTCTCTTTCTGGTTTGTAGGCTGCCACATTCTCCCTGTGTCCTCACCTGGCCACATCTCTGTGTGCGCTTGGAGAAAGAGTGAGCTCCCCGGTGTCTACTCTTATGAAGACACTGATCCTACCACATCAGGCCTCATTTAACTCTAGTTATCTCCTTAACAGCCCTGTCTCCAAATACACCCAGCACAGGACACAACTCTGCCCATAGCCATGGCTCTTCTGTTTTTCTGTCCATCACTCTTCTTTTTTCAGCACTCCACCTCTGCCCACTGGCCTCCCACCTTCCACATTTTTCTGAAAGTCTTTCCTCTTTTTTTTGTGTGTGGTACTGGGATTGAACCCAGGGGCATTCTACCTCTGAGCTACACCCCAGCCCTATTTTTTTATTCTTTATTTTGAAACTGGGTCTCACTAAGTAGCTGAGGGCCTCACTAAGTAGCTGAGGCTGGCCGCGAACTCAGATCCTCCGGTCTCAGCCTCCCAAGCACTGGGATTACAAGCGTGTGCCAACACGCCCGGCTAAAGTCTTTCCTCTTTGACTTGACTTCAGCCTCGTGGGACCCACAGCAGAAGTATAGAAATGCCAGATGTTCTTCAGACTGGATCCCCTGCCTTTTGCACTCAGACTCCACTTCACACCACCAGAATCATGCTCCTAAAAATTAACTAAATGTCTCTCAGTTAGCTAGACAACAAAACTAAAATTCCTTAGCATGAGTTTCCCATCTTGCCCTGTCTGCTTTCTTCATCACCCTGTGTTTCAGTTCAGACCTCCCTGCTGCCTTCCACTTTTGCAGATCTGTCCCTTTGTAGCATTCAGGGCTGTGCATGTGCCTCTACTAGGAGAGTCCAATCGGTCCTTGTCTAAGTGCAAGTTGTTTGCATCACTTTTATCAGATGAGAGACCTCATTAGGACAGAATAGCATTTATTTGTCTCTGTATAGTTATACTGACAGATAGATGTGGCAACTACCACAAGAGCAGGAGTTATCAGCATACACTAAAACTGGTGGGAGATAATTGACCAGAAATAGGACATTGGTATAATAGACCATTGCCTCCCCTGACAAAGACTAATCCGTTACAGAGGAAAGAGTCCTTCACAGCAGAGAAGCCCAGCAGAGAACAACAGGTGAGATGATGGAGGTGCACGCCACCTGTTGGGGTGCAGCCCCAGGGCATGGCACCCAGAAGAACACAGTAGCATGTCCTAGCCACAGTCAGAGCCTAGAACATGGGAATGGACACAGCTGAGGTCATCCCCGGAAATGGACTGAGACTTGCAAAGACATAACAGAGGGAAATACTGAGGAAATGTTCAAGATTAGGAAAAAACAGAAAAGCCAGAGAAGATGTGTTTCTGCAGAGAATCCCAGGGCAGAGGTTCCTGAGGGAGAAGAAAACAGAGGCGGCCAGGAAGCTGGTGATATCTGACTGGAGTTGAAGGACTTGATGGTTGGGAAGCCGTCATCGTGGACTTCCTCACTGGAAGACTGATGTGGTGGAGTGTCTTCGCTTCTTGGGGTTTTCACGAGGCAGTATTTAGGGGAAAGGAGGCATGAAGCCAGAAGAAATATAGACAGGGGTGAGCAGAGCGGGGGGCAGCAAAGGCAGTGAAGTGTCACAGCTGGGGGGTCCAGGGGAGGGCAGTGAGATTTCTCTGTTTTATTCTTAGAGCTTTTCTATCAGTTTAAAATTATTTTTTATTCATTTTAAAAAAGATGTTCAAAACTTAACTTTTGAAACATTTCCTATACACATTCCTGCCACAGTCTCCTTTCTTGATAAAGGAAATGTCATTGTTTTGACTTCATTCCTCCACTTTCTCAGGCCGACACCTCAGGCCTCCTTCTCTCAGTCCTCACAGCCCAGGTCCAGTTCCTGAGCCCTTCCAGTTGGTTCTGTCTTGGAAAAAGACCCAGGACCCACGCTCCTCTCTCCATCTCTGCACAGTGTCCTAGTCCAGTCCCATGAGCCTCAGTGGCTCTTTCCTGAGTGCAGCTCTCACCCTACCCAGCTGGGCAGCCTCCCTACAGTAACCACTCTGCCGTGACACTCTCAGTACACACCCATGATCCCCAGAAGCAGGAAAGGACACACTTCTCACAGAGGCCTGCGACACGTGTGGACTGCCACCCACCCAACCCACCTCACATCAGTGCTAATTGTGATGGCTGAACCCTGGCTTCCCCAGAACTCACAGGCTGAAGTCCCAGCCCCACAGACTCAGAATGGGGCAACATTTGGAGACATCTTCAAGAGGTCATTAAGAGCAAGCGAGTCACTGAGCGGGTCTTCCTCTGACTGGTGTCCTCTTAAGAGGAGATTAGGACATGGACACAGAGGGAGAGGACAGCCATCTACAGGCCAATGAGAGAGGCCTGGGAGGAAACACACTGTGGATGCCTTGACCTCCACCCCCAGCCTCCAGGGCTGGAAGGAAAGTAATTTCTGTTGCTAAACTCCAGGAGGTGGTGTTATGATGACAGTACCAACCTCCACTCCCCTTAAGTCACTGGGTCCTCATACCTCTGGTGTCTCTGATGTCCCACACACGTCAGGCATGCTCTGCCTTGGGGCCACTGCCTCTTCCTTCCTGCTAGAACTTTCCTCTGCCAGGGAGGGCAGGTCTCACCACTCTCTCCCAGCTCACTGGTCACATACGTGAGGATTTCACTGACCCTCCTGCTATTTAAAACTGTTCCTCACCGCCACGGCCTTACTTCCCTGTGATCTTGCTTCATATTTCTTTTTTTAAATATGCTTTTATTAGTGCACTTTAATCACACATCATAATGAAGTTCAGAGTGATATGGACATGCACGCACACAGCACTTGGTGAGTTTCCCCTGGATCGCATCCCATTCCCCCACCTTCCCTGTACATGATTGTGAGATTGGTATTGATGACTTCATATATGTATAGAGCATTAATTAAAGTGTTTCCTTCATCATGTCTTCCTTCCACCTCTCTCTACTTCCCTCCCCTAGACTTCCTGCATTGAACCATTTGGGTTTCTCCTCCTTTACCCGGAGTTCCTCCTGTATCCCAATTTCCCCATACCTTCCACGTATGAGAAAAAACTTATAACCCTTCACTTTCTGTGACAAATTCTACTTAGCATAATATTCTCTAGATCTATTCTCCCACAAATGACATAATTTTGTTCACCTTTATAGCTCAGTATTTTTGTAGCTCATAATTTTGTAGCGTATTCATCTGTTGATAGACACCTAGACTGGTTCCATAATTTGGCTATTGTGAGTTATGCTTCTATAAACATAGACATGCATGTATCATTATAATATTCTGGTTTCAATTCCTTTGGAAAGATAACCAGGAGTGGTATAGCTGGATCACATGGTGGTTCTATTCACAGTCTTCTGAGGAACCTCCACACTTATCTCCATAGTGACTGCACTAATTTGCAATCCCAACAATGTATAAGAGTTTCTATTTCCCCACATCCTCACAATTATTTACTATTGTTTGTGTTGTTTCATCTTCCCAGATAACACTTCTTTGTTCTTTGATTGCTTCCCTCTAACAAAGAAGGACAAAATTCTGCTGTGAAATTCTGAATCCTGTACACCAAATTATCTGGTACAAAGAAGTGAACAGGTATTGAATAAATGAGATAACAATGTTCCCAATGTATTTACCTCTCCAGGAGAAAAAGGATATCACATCCTGTGCTTGAGTCTAACCCATGTGTGGGCTCATCCAGGAACAAGAAGGAAGGATCAGTGACCAGCTCCATTGCGATACTAGTCCTTTTTCTTTCTCCTTCAGACACACCAGGGGTAAATTGAGTTCCAACCTAAAAAATTATTGTCATTATCCACAGGAATGATCATGATCACTGTCACTGGGTGAGATAATTTGCATCAGCCTTGCTAGTGAGACATTAAATCATTACCCCATTATTCTAAAGGGCAAGTAAATGCTGGTGTGGGAGAAGGAGGATGTTTCTTGTAACAGATGAGTACACTGAGGCCTGGGGATAGAGCTGCTAAATGACTGGACCTGACATGAAGACCAGACTTTTATGAGTTCTGTATGTTCCTCATCAAGTCAAATATTAATTTCCAGATAGTAAGTGAGAACACTGCCAGAGATTGCCCTGACATTGTAAAATCACTCTGAAACAGAAGATAAAGAAGGGAGAAGGAAAGGTAAAGCATCTCTATGAACTTCTTAGTCCTCCATCAACACACTCACCCTACTGCTTCTGCCAAAAGTCTCCAAGTAAACTTAAAAGAAGCCAAGAAATCTGACTTTGTGCTTTATCATATTTGCACCTTTTCTGTTTGCATAAGGCTTTATAATCCAACACTGTCTACATCCTAACTCACTGCACAATTTCTGTATCATTCCTTCAGACAAATCCAGAAGGTGGGATATTCCACATTCCACCTGGCTCAGTCTTTTAACCAATCAGTGTCATTGTGTGTGGCCAGGGGATTAGGAAGTTTTGGAGAGGAAGGAAGTAGGAAATATTTCTCATTTCTAAACCTCAAGTCTCCAAAGAGAGAATAATCAAGTGTTACTCATGGCCCTTGGTTGAGTCCTATTAATAATTAAAGTATAAAATACAATTGGAGACAATTTGAGAAATATGAATAAATATCACCTAACATAACTAATAATATGAAAATATTGATCATTTCATGAGTTGATCATTGTATTGTGATAAGGTAGACAGATGTTCTTATTTTTTCTAGATGAATAATAAGTACTTTGGATTTGAAATACCATATACATTGCTACAAAATACTTCAGTAAGAAATAGCTGTAGTACTTATGGGGGAAGAGGTTAAAAGCTGAGAAGTCTAGGTGAATAGTATTAGTAATTATACTATTGTGTTAATTATCCAACAGTCACATTATTATAGTACTCAGATGGTCTTCACTACGTATCTATTATGTACAAAATATGAAAAAATGTTAAAAATCTGAGCATATTTGGATCAATTAGATTATATGAATCATAAGAAGTTACGACTATGTCTGTAAATTTTCCCTGAAAATTCAAGCAAGCAGCTATGGCAATGAGGGCTTAATGTGAAGAGCAGACAAAAACTGCCCTACTGAAAAGACAAAATTAAATAAATAAACAGAAAAAGCAAAGACAACTCACCCACTCAGAAAACAAACATAAATGGAAAATGTTGATATTCTTGGTCATTTTTCCAAAAAAACAAAAAAATATATCTCACATGAAAGACTATCAGCAAGTACCATGGAGGCAGCACCCACTAGAACCCCATTCACTGACTCTACAGAGCAGATATCACAAGGGCTTAAGCCATAGTTAGTACATTTTACATAGCTCCTTATCACCCAAAGCTTCAAATGTCTGCTCTACAAAACTTCCATACAGAGTAGTCAACTGCAAAGTTCACCCATTCCTCTCATTTTTCTCCCTGATCCTTCACAATCCATAAAAGGAGGAGATACTTTGCCCACTCCTTGTTACTCTTGCCCAAACAATACTTCTCAAATCTAAGAGAACTTGGCATGTAGGAGTCTGGAATAAATATTGTCAGAAGGAAACATAAAAGGGAAAGAGGTAGTAGTTGAAAGAAAGGTTGCTATGCATATAAGACTAAATCCTAACGTGATCAAGTATAATTTTGAAGCCAATTTACAGCAAAGTAAAATATGCAGAGCAAGAATCCTATAATACTTGTCATTTCTCAATTCCAGAAATACAACTTGAGAAAGCCATGAGAAAAAAAAAAAGCCCCCCAGATAAAGACAAGGAGAAGAAGGACTAAAGAGGAGAAAAGCAAGAAAAACTATTAGTAAAGACATCAAAGGAGCCATGACTTGCACAGTGAGTGTGTGTGGGAGGAACCACAGGAAAGAGGCCACTTGAGAAACACTTTCACACTAGACCACACTCCACTCCCAGGATCCCAAAAGCATTTAGACTGTTTTTCTAGCTTAATTTCCACCTGCATATTATGTAAGTAGTCACTTTTCTGATAATTACATAAAGCAGTCACTTTTTTTTTTTTTGCGGTACCGGGGATTGAACCCAGGGGCGTTCTATCTCCGCGCTACACCCCCGGCCCTATTTTTTATACTTTATTTTGAAACTGAGTATCACGAAGCTGTGGAGGGCCTCACTAGGTAGGGAGAGAGAGGGGGGAGAGAGAGAGAGAGAGAGAGAGAGAGAGAGAGAGAGAGCTGAGGCTGGCCGTGAACCCGGATCCTCCGGTCTCTGCCTCCCAAAGTACTGGAATTACAAGCGTGCGCCACCACGCCCGGCTAAGCAGTCACTTTTGACCAAACATATTTTTAAAAAGTTTTGACTAAGAGCATATTATCCATAGAGGGGAGGTCCTCTTTCCTGGCTATGATTCTGTCAGGGTCTTAATATTACCTTGGAGTCAGCCACGTCACTCAGACCTAACTCTTCAATGACCTTGCTGATCCTCTCGTTTTTCTCATCATCTGTCATAGTTGTTGGAAGCCGAAGCGCTGCTGAGAACTGTAAGTTTTCTCTCACTGTCAGAGTGCCCATCACGACATCATCCTGAAGACAAATGGCGTTTCAATGAGACATATTGACCGTCACTCTAGTGTGTGTAACTCAATCCATGAAAATAACAAACCCAAGGTAAATTCTAACTAAGGGTGAACTTTCAACTCTATAAACTGCAGTGAATCCACATACACAGAGCTGTGGAGCCCATGGAGCCATTTCACGTCCACCTTGTCACCCACATGCAGCACAGGGACTTAGTATCCTATCAGACACCTCCAGACTTCTGTGCATGAGGATTTGACCAGGACATCTCCTAGGGGCAGGAGAAAGGTACAGGAAGGGTAAAAAAGGACAACAGGTGTCCCTTTTTGGAAGTAACACAACAGCTAGGACTGATGCCACTGCCCCACAGGGTCACATTACAGGTCCTTTCTGCCTTTCCATTTAACTCCACCCTTAAACTAATGTGAGATTATGAAAAGCTGACATAAAGAACATCGTTTCTATGAGCAGGCCACATAATCAACTGGACCCACCCTAAACTATACCTCAGAGGGGGTTGCCATACAGAAACAGAGGGAACCTGAAAGGTAAACCCACTGAAACTTACTCGTTCCACATAACCTGAATGACACCTGAAATTGGCAGGTTGAGGGGCTCCATTTATCAAAATATCTCCAGATAATCCACGTGGATGTTTTCTTGCAGCCAAGATATCTAACAACCTGCATAAGGATATATACATCTTGTTTTCCACCCCTCCAAACAGACCACATCTCTCAGATACTGTGCTCTGAATTCTGTTCAAGTTGTAATTATCAACTTAAAATTATTAAATTAATCATCAATTAATTTGAATTAACTTAATTATTAAAAATTATTAAATTAACTGTTAACTAAAAATTAAATATTCAAGAAATCTGTGGTTAACTAAAATTATTTATGATGTATTTAAATTTTTACCTTTTACCTTGATGAAACAATATAGCCCAAAATATAACATGAATACATTGGCTTACTCAGTACAGACCTCCCAAATGACTAAACCAACTGACTGACCTCAGTGGATCTAGGCAATGTGTTCCTTTATCTAAGATTCATATCTTCCATTATACCTTCTGATCCATCTCCCCACTTTTAATATTATCTCCTTCTTTTCCCTCCTCATTAGCTCTTAATATGGCCAACAGATGTAGGTCAATCACTTTATCATGCTCTATCAGTAAAACTGACAAAGGTGATTTTTAAAAGCACAATGAAACTACACAGACAAGACTGACATACACAGTCCCTTATACTCACAGAGTTTTTCCTCCACCTGTCGGTCCCAGGATAGCATTGAGGCCAGGTTTCATGATCCCACTGTAAACAGAAAACCATGATTTATTGTTCCACTTGAAAAAGAAGTCTATTAACTGAGAGTCTGAATTGAATATGCTCAAATAACTTGATGAGTTTGCAGACAGAAAACAAGCACCAACTCAAAGAGAAAAAAATAATTGTTGATTAAAATAAATGCATTATGCAAAGGATGGAAATCAGCAATCAGAACTTATAAGGAAGATGGTTCATGTCCCTCTAAATTCATTTCATTTTTCCTCAAAACCACTCATCTCTTTTGGGAAATGACTCATTTTATGTTCAAGATTCCTAATAAGTGGTCTGGGATTATAGTTCTCGGTAAAGCCAGGGCTTCCAATGCAGGAAGTCCTGGGTTCAATACCCAGCTGAAACAACATCAAAAGCTTTTTTAAACAAATGACAGACATTCTTGACACCTCTCCACTACACTTATTCTTCTTACCATAGTAGTAAGTACGCAGCATCTTCTGAGTAGTGTTTGATCATCAGTATCTTCAAATCACCTCACATGCTACCTACTCAAGTTTTGCACAACTAATTATTGATTCATAATATATCAGTTGGAGTGGCCTCTCTACTAAAATCTAATCAGACCAAAGCTTAATTAATATATTCTAAGTAGGAATCTAAAGACTAGAAGGAAGCACTTCAGAGGATAAGAAACCATTACCAGCACATACCACTGAAGAAAAATATCTTTGCACTTAGAAAGGAAACACATACACTCAAGTAAGATCATTTCCTTCCTTGTTAAGTGTCCAATAAGTTAACTAGAAGATGCTTAGGTTACAACTGGGAGAGAACAATCCAGTCCTTGAAGGATGTCCATGCATAGAAGAGTTACAGATGTGTTTCAAACAAACTAAGTGGAAATGTGAAGGGCGTGAGTATTCAGATAGAGCAGTAAGGAGGGAAAAAAACTACAGCAGGGCTCTGTGGGTACACAGACATGATGAAATGGATGCCTAAACTAACACAGTCAAATCCATGGTGTCTACACCAAGTCTCTCTTTAGAGTTGGTAACCCAAGAAGTAGCTATTGAACATAGAAAACAGTATCTATTTCAAGTGCCAGGTCTAAACTGACAGCTATCTGTTTCTCCGATGATTCCCAGGGATGTCCATTCTGTAGTTACACTATCATGAGTGATGAACTTCCCAGTGCTACCGCACCACACGCTTCCATCCAGGAGGAGCTCAGCACTCGCTGCCTGCGGCTCCTGCGGCTCCTGAGCTGTCACAGTGATGCTATGTCTATGGGAGGTGAGTGGAAGTCTAACTTTCACTTTGTTCATTAACTGATGAACTGCTTACTAAGGACTTGGGCAAAGATGATGAGAATTTGGTAAACATGACCCAAGTTATAACAGAAAAATCAGTTATTCTTTTGATGAACTTTTCCCTCCCAATGAGAAAACATAGTAATGATTAGGCTGGCATTCAGGGTGCACTTATCTATTGTACTTGATGCATTCTCTGTATAAATAGCTACCTACTATCTGCTTCTGAAATGAAAAAAAAACACACACACATATACACACAAACCTCACAAACTTTTTATTTATTAATGCTTCACTGCCAGAAAATCTATCCAGATTTTAAATATACCTACTCAAAAGATGTAGGTATATAAAAAAAGTAAACCAAGAAATCCTGAATGATTCAACCAGAAACTTAGTGTAAATGTGTTCAGAAAAGAATTTCATAGGTCCTTGAGTTTGGCTTGTTTTGACATTGAACCCTAGCATTAAAAAAACCCTAGAAAAAAAAATAACGTACTATCACAAATGCATGAGGTCTAGTGTGCAGCAGTGGCTAATGCCAACTCTATCTACTCAGCATAATCATTGTCTTCTACTTACATAGGGGACACTCTTCTAGGATACGAGATAAAGCTATGAACAAAGAAACAGATAATCAAGTGAAAACCAAATTTCTATTCCTCCCAGAGTTTGCAGTCTAGTCCAGAGATCAGTATCCTATAACTAACTGTTCAATGACATCATTGACCTATAGTATGTCACCTGTTCTCTGTTTTTGTGAGAAGTGTGATAGGGACAGCCAGTCTCATTGATTTACTTAGCATCACAGGTGCTTTCATGCCATAAAGACAGACAATGCACCAATAAATGAACATAAAAAGTTAAAAAAAGAAGACATTAAAGGTTAAAAAAGCATTCAATAAAAATATATATTCCAATATAAAAAAAAGACAGAGATTAGTTGCAACACAAATGTATATGGTCCATAATGTTGAAAACATTTATGATTTGGGCATTTAAGGGAAGAGTTTGCTGAACCTTGATCAAATCTATGCTCCAAAGTTCCCTGGTCTCCCTACTCAATCCTTCACCCTTCTATTTCCCTTCACAAACTATTCCTCATACTTACTTATTGCTTTGCAACATTTGTGTGCAGTAGTTCTCCGTCTGCATACTATGCAATAAAAGCTGTGTCCTGATGTTACCTGTTAACCACTTCTCCCTACATTATATGAAGCATACTGAATACTGAATACTGAAATGAAACTTACTCTAAGGATTCCTGTTGCATCTGCTATATTAGAGGGGTCAATCTTTGCTTTCGTTCTGTTTATGGACAAGAGATGTCAATGTCATTCTTGGAGCATGGCCAGCCTCTGTATACATATGCACAAATGATGTATGAACTTTCCCAATCTCCATGTTCCTAGCATTTCAATTTAGGATTGGGGGCTATTATGGTTAGTATCTGAAACATCACCCCCCAAACACTTGTGTGTTCAATTCTGGTCTCCAATGCAGTAAGGTTCAGCGGTGGGCATGGCTGGAGGAGGTGGGTCAATGGGGGAGTGGTCTTCAGGGTACCTGGCCCCTTCCAGTCTCTCTCTCTCTGCTTCTTCAATGCCATGAGCTTAGAAACTTTCTTCCACTGTGCCATGCTTCCAAGTATATGGGAAATTGTTCTTTTCAAGTCGTTGGTCACAGATACACAAAGCAGACTAACACAGAAATTGTTACAAGGAGTGGGGGCATGGCTTGACTATAGCTGACCATGTTGTTCAGAAGTCTTTGAACTGGTTTGCAGAAGTTTTAAAATGTTTGGAGATACAGATGAGAATATTTAGAATGTTGTAAGTAGAGCTTAATGGGTGATTCTGATGGGGGCCTGAAAAACCAGAATGCCAGTAGAAATGAAGACAGTAAATACTGTGCTCATGAGGTTTCAGATGGAAATAAGGATTCTATTGGGAATTGGACTAGAGGATATTCATGTTACATTGTAGCAAAGTACTTGTCTAAATTTTTCCCATATCCTGAGGATTTCTGTGAAGCTTAAAGATGATTAATTAATCTGGTGACTTAAATTTCAAGACAGCATAGCATGCAGGTAGTGGCACATATATTGCTGGTGGCTTTTATGAAGATTTACTGTGATAATCTAGATCAGAAAGCACATGTGAATGATTTTTTAAAATTTCAGTTTGCCAGAAAAGCCCATATAAAATTGGAACCAAGAAAGGTGTGATGGCTGAAGAGATTACCACTACTAAAGAGAAGTACTTTGAGCAGAGACAATAGGAAAGATTCCTTGAGGGCACCTTGGGAATGAGCAAGACCCCATCCACTGCAGGCTCAAGACCATAACCGTGGAAAATCATTTGAAAAACATTGGAAAGTCAGTAAAAGAGATCTTGGGGGCCCCCTGCAGGCACCAGGATTCCTAAGAAGTTTTTCCCCCATGCCAGCTGCTGAGATACTCAGAAACTTCTATGGCCCTGGTCCAATAGGTACAGACTACTGCTCAAGCTGGTAAAGATGATGAGCTAATTAATCTGGTGGATTAAATTTAAAAACAACATATCATTCAGTCAGGGGCTTGGGTATTGCTGGTACCTTTTACAAGGTGTTTGTTGTTGCTGTTGTTGCTTTTCCTGAAAGGTTTTTGGCTGTCATGGTATTTTTTTTTTTTTTTTTGCGGTACCAGGGATTGAACACAGGGGCGTTCTACCTCCGCGCTACACCCCCGGCCCTATTTTTTATACTTTATTTTGAAACCGAGTCTTACGAAGTTGCAGAGGGCCTCACTAAGTAGACAGAGAGAGAGACAGGGAGAGAGAGAGAGAGAGAGAGAGA
>PVJS01022938.1:0-30026 GCA_004027185.1 Glis glis | reverse complement strand
TTTGAAACAGGGTCTCACTAAGTTGCGGAGGGCCTCACTAAGTAGCTGAGGCTGGCCGCAAACCCGGATCCTCCGGTCTCAGCGTCCCAAGTACTGGGATTACAAGCGTGTATCACCACACTGGGCTGAAAACCTCTTTTTTAAATAGCAACTCACTTTCACATTATAAAACCTCTTTTATTAAAATAATAATAAAGCCTTATTGAACATAACCAATATTATTAATTGTCAGACATTTATGAAGTCAAAGACTGATAATGGAAAAAATTTAAATAATAGCCAAAGCTGAGAAGTGGTCTGTCACAAACTATTTCCCCAATGATCTTTGAAAGGAAAAAATTATAACAAGCAGTATTTACATATCTGCATTAAAAAGGTATTAAAATATTTTCTTTAGATTATTCTTCTATTTTAGACTATTTTAAGAGAACAAACAAATCATTCAGTGGCCTCCCGTCAGATCAACGATTGTACACTACACTCACGTTCCATGAATGCTTACATGAATGTTATAAAATTTTAAAGCAGGTCTTGAAATTCTCCTATTATGATATTTTAATAAGTCAATCTGAAATATCAAGCCAAATGTATGTATTTATTTAAAATTACGATGGGCATGCACACAATATATAAAATTGATTATTTCATGTTATACTCAGTAATTTAAGTTGTAATTTCCTCTGTTCAATATCTACTTAAAATTACATTAAATTTTAGACTATGTTAATTTATTCTGTCCTCATTGGTACTATTATATTATAAAAATAACATTAAGTGGCTTATGTTCTGAAACTAATTATTTCTGTTTTAGCTTCTTTCTCTTGTTGCATATAATATGATAATTTCTTCAAAACCTGTTTATGCGTTATGTCTCCTGGGGAAATCACAAGTGCACGAGTTCTTTACATATACTTTTATTACAAAAAGAGAAAGAACACAAGAATATATAAGAACAATTACATCGAATATATAAGGAATTCAAAAAATTCAATAGCAGAAAAAACAATAACCTGACTTTAAAATGGGCAACAAACCTAAATAGATATTCCTTAAAAGAAGACATAAAAATGACCAACAGGTATATGAAAAAAAAATGCTCGATGTCACTATTTATCTGTGAAATGCAAATCAAGACCAAAATGAGATAGAACCTCATACCAGTAAAAATGGCTATTATCAAAAAGACAATAAAAAAAGAAAGGCTGTGGAGAAAGAGCCTTGCATACTATTAATGGGAACATAAGTTAATATAATCAATATGTAAAATAGTGGAGGTTCTACAAAAACATTAAAAATGGAACTATAGTCCATTAATTCTGCTAGTGGGCATTTACACAAAAAAAGAAATGAAATCAGTCTGTCAAAGATACATATGTACTCCCTTCCTTGTTCATTGCAGCACTGTTCACAAGAGTTAGGAACGGGAAACAACCTAAATGTCCATCAACTGGTAAATGAAAAAGATGTGGTACCTATGCACAAGGGAATACTATTTAGCCGTAAAAAAGATGAGGCCCTGTCATTTGTGACAATAGGGATGGAACTGGAAGTCATGTGAAGTGAAATGAGCCAGGCACAGAGAGACAAGTACTGCATGGTCTCATTCATATGTGGAATCTATAAAAGTTGATCTCATGGAAGTTGGAAGTTGAATTTGAATTTCCAGGTGTTGGGAGAGTGCTGGGGAGCCAGGAATGGGGAGAGACTGATTAATAGACACTAAATATAATTTGATAAGAGCAAGAAGTTCTGTCATGCTACCGCACATTAGGGTGACTAAACAAAAAGATAAAGTACTGTATATTTCAAAAAATTAAAAGAAAGGATTTAAATCTTTTCACCAGAAGGAAATGATAAATATCTGAAGACATACATGTATTTTTATTTGGATTTAAATATTAAGCTATGTATACATGTATTGAAATATCACATATATAATTTTTATGTTTTATATATCCGTTAAGAAATAAATTTAAATTTAAAATCATACAGCAGAAAAGGAAAAGAACTACAGAATATGCATGAAACTTCCTCATGTAATTTTTAAATTGATTTTAAATGTTATTTTAAAATTTCACTTTTATATGTCACATATTTAGCAACCAGTAGCAGTAAAGGGGCATACAAACACCTGGACTCTTCTGATTGGTGATGTCTAATATATATCTACAGATGCTGTGGATACTTACTGGTTTGTATGTGTTTTGATTATCAACTCTGAATGATACATAATAAGTAGATTCAAAAATATAGCTGTTTGGAAATATGAATCTAGCACAGTAGATATCCAATCTCTAGTTAACATTTATTGAATGCTAGTGCAGACCAGGCACTGAGCTGAGTACTTTTATTTATTCATTTTTTTTTTGTACTGGAGATCAAACTCATTATTCTACTTCTGAGTTATACCTCCAGCCCATTTTATTTCTTTATTTTAAAAGAGGGTCTTGCTAAGTTGCTGAGGGTCTTGCTAAATTGCTGAGGCTGACCTCAAACCTGTAATACTTCTGTCTCATCCTCCCAAGTACTGGGATTACAGGCGTGAAGCATGGCATCCAGCTTGTGCTAAGGACTTTTAATTCATTAATTCATTACATCTTCACAGCAACTCCATGAGGTAGCCCCTATAGATAACCGTTTTGAGGGAAAACAGAAGCACCAGAAATTAAGTATTGTACAGAATTACAAGGAAAACAAATAGGGAGTTGAAAGTTCAATCCACTGCTCTTAGGTACCAAAGCACCCACTGTTTTAATTATAAAACTACAGTGCCCCTTAAAAATAAAGAAGGCATTCTTATCCTTTTATTTTATTACTTTACTGAGATATAATTGACAATACAAAAAGCTATGTTCATTTAATGTACACAAGTTGAAGAGTCTGGGGATAAGCATACACTCATGAAACCATCCCCACAGTCTATGCCATAAACACACCCATCACCTCCAAGCATTTCCTTTCATCATCTTTATTTCTAAATTGTTGTCTCTGTAAGGTAAAATAGTCAAGTTCAGAATGTTGTTAATTGTTCTTGGGAATAATTTTAAAGTATTTAATGGTGATTGATATAATTCACTGAAATCAGCTCTATACTTCTATAATGATGTAGACCCCAAAGGGACACTTTTTCTACATGAATGTATTGAAAAAAAGAGACAGAAAATAGATATTATTTCGTAAATTAGAGAACTAATGAAATGAGTGAATTAGAAATTGAAACTTATGGTAGATAAATTTTGTTATCTAAGTGACATTGTATGTGTGAAGTTTGTATTTTATGAGTTAGTGATGTGAAAGGTTGATTTTTAAAAATATTAATTATAATGGCTAAGCACTGCTTTAACTATTATTAATGTCTTGAATTTGGTTTTATTGTATCACTAATCAGGATGGTAGTTTTAGATGTTATTAAACAACAAAACACCATATTTAATAGTGAAAGCACATTTTAATAAAAATTGACAATGGAATAGTGATAATATCTGACTTCAAAATCCTTTATTTTATGAATAAAACTAGGCAGCAAAGGAGACTGGAGAGCAAGACCCCGTGCTGATGCCTACTTACATGACGGTGGAGGAGAGTTTTTTCCCCTTTATATTCAAACTAGAGAAATATACGCTTCAGTGTTTTCAAATAAATTAATAGTATTTGGTGGTTCCAAATGTTGTATTCAAAATCATTAACTGGTAACAGGAAAGAGGCATTTGACATTAAAAAATAAAACTAAAGAAAAAAAAAGAGCCTTAGTAAAACACAAAGCCTGAAAGATGATCAAACACAAGATTTCGTGCACATGACAATAATTACATATTAACATAAGAATATAAAGTTAGCAGGGTGTTGTGACGCACACTTGTAATCCCAGTTCTTGGAAGGCTGAGACAGGAGGATCGCAGGTTGGAGGCCAGCCTCAGCAATTTGTGAGGCTCTCAGCAACTTAGCTAGACCCTATTTCAAAATAAAAATAAAAAAGGGCTGGGGGTGTAGGTTGGAGGTAGAATGCAAAACCTGAAAACACAAAAACTGAAAAAAAGAGTTACCCATGTTCCCAGAGAGGAAGACTTAATTTTTCATAGATGAATAAATATATGCACTTCTTCAACATATTTACAGAACTCCAACAAAATTATTGTGAAAAATTAAATTAATTCTATATTCCACTGAAAAAATATAAAAAAATGAAAACAGAGTGAAAGTTTTTTGAAAGAATAAGATGGGAGGACATGAAATGTCAGATGTTAAACACATTATCAAATTACATTAAGAAAACATTGATAATTAACTGAAGAAAAGATGCTTCCTGGAGCAGAAAAGTATATTCAGTATGTTCAGGGTAGACATTATTTTTTTTTTCCAGTCAGTACTGGGAATTGAACCCAGGGGCATTCTACCTCTGAGCCACACCCCAGCCCTTTTTTATTTTTTGTTTTGAAACGATCTCACTAGGTTGCTGAGAGTCTTGCTTCATTGCTGAGGCTGTCCTTGAACCAGTGATTCTCCTTTCTCAGCCTCCCAAGTACTGGGATGATAGGCGTGTGCCACCATGCCCAGCTAGATACTAATTTGTAGTACATGATAAAGTTGACATCTCAAATCAGTGAGGAAACATTATGCAACAATTTTTTGTTTTGTTTTTCTCTCTCATTATACATTAAATTCTAGGTGAATTACAAATATGAGCTATAAAAATATAAAATAGAATAGAATTAGCATACTAGAAATATTTACTTGAACATTATTGGGAAGTAACTCTAATCATAAAACAGATATAAATGATTTATGATTTTGCTTAGAATGTAGAAACTGACTCAAGAAAGTTGTTTCCATTTTAACAAGAAAAAAAGATAATTTGTATGCACATCAGATAGCTGAGACACAAGACAGTCAGTTGCATTAAAAAGAAGACAGACCTCTCAAAGAAAAGGCAGACCACACACACGCACACACACACACACACACACACGCACGCACACACACACGCACGCACACACACACGCACACACACACACACACACACTGCTTTTTGAAGATCACAGGCGGAACAAGTGGCAATCGTGTTAGTAGTAAGTTTTCACTGTAGGGAACAGGCATAAAACAGAAATTAATAAATGCTATTCATGTGTACAAGGTGTCATAAGAAAATAGCTAAAGGCACAGGATATTACAGAGAGTTCACCAAGGATATGACATTTTTAAAGGTCAGGATTCAGTTGCAGAGAACAGAATCCACGCTGGCTAGTTTAAACAGAAAAAGCCTCGATTATCATTTATTTAAGTTGCGTGGTAAATCTTTAGGAGAGTTGAAGAAACGTATTACGCTGGGCTTTTATGAATCTCCCCTCAAGCCGCACTACCGACCTGAGTAGCTGAGGAACAGCAGCCTCTTCTATGACAGGAAATCTTCCTAAAGGGGAAGTTTGAGCAATAGCCGCTGGAACTAGAACCACATTGCCACTTCTGTAGTTAGAATGCAGACTGAATAAGCAGTGCGCACTAGCACCTCTTCATGTCATCATTCCCCCCTGCAGACCAAACGCCCCATGCCTGTCGCAGCCCTGAAGCCAATGTCTATGCACCGCAACCGTGCCTAATATTCCCCCAAGAAAAATAATGTATCCTACCATGCTTGCATGTGAACACAGCACAGAAACAAAATCAATGCCTTCTGTCTTCCAAATCTGGAGTAAAACTGACTGATAAAGCCCAAATCCCTCCTAGGTGTGACCTCAAGCGGTAAAAGAATGCAGAAAATGTGCATTTTAGGTCCCCAGTCTCTAATGGAGAAGCTTTTTCAATAAAAGAGGGTTGAGATGATGTTTAACACCATTTTACCACACATGCGATATTGGGCCTTAAAGAACCAAAAAACATCTTTCATGAGGATGAGATGGGGAGGCCATCATAGATAGAGTGCAATGTTTGCAATACTAAAAAATAAAAATAAAAACAATTTGGAGTTTCTTTTGGAGACGCATGATTGTGGACATACTGACCTAAGTCACTGAATTTCTCAATTCTTTAGGAAATATTATGCTTTAGATTTTTGAGTTAAGTCATCATTTGGTTTCTATAGATATTTTTATTCATTTTAGTGTATTTCCCTTTAGTTTTGAAAGTAGGCAGTTCTTAATTTAACTTGGCAGATGGGAGGGAAAGATAACATGGACAATTAAATTTATAGATTATTTTTAAAATATCTTGTATCTGTTTACCTAACACTCTCCTTACAACAGCATCTTGTTTGAAGAAATGGTGATAATATGTAAATTTGTCAATATCTACTCTCCCTTCTTATGAGTATCTCCTAGGAGGTGAAGGAAAAGGGAGAGAGGGAAGGAGGGAGAGAGAGAGAGAGAGCTAATTGAAACTAACTGAAAGCCAAGAAATTGGTCAAATGAGTCAAAAGTTTTGAAAAACTATATGTAGAACTTTATCCTAATGATTTCAAATAATCATGAATGCCAATTTAAATATATAGAAAAAAGATTTAGAGTTGATATTTTATCAGTCGTCAAAACAAACGTGGAGGTGTGAGTGTTAGGTGGGAGAGGAATACTAAGGCTATGACAACAGGTCAGAGAAGCTAGAACTTCACCTGAGCCACCTACAATTGAAAGAAAGACCTGGAGAGTTTTTAAATGTGGGATTGAGAGGTCATGGGTTCTTGTCTCTCTCTCCCTCTCTCTCTCATTGTGATGAACCCTAGGGCCTTGCACATGCTAGGCAAACACTCCACCACAGAACTATACACAGGGCCCCAAGCCATTTCATTTTGGATTCACCCAAAACATCAGTAAACTTCCTCATTTTTCATGACAGGAGGTTATTTTTTAATTGAAGGGAGTCATTCTGCAGAAGTTAGTCTACTACCCTCCCATAGATACTGGGAGACAGGGGTGCTAATTTCTTTGATGATTAAATTTCAAAGAGATGGCTCCCAGGTCCTTGAGAAAGATATTCCTGGGATGTAAAACTGTCAGGAGTCTTTTTAAAAAACTTACATCTTAAAAGAGCTATGAAAGGATTTACAGTTAAAGATTTTCTAAAGTAAATATTCTAAGAAAAGGACGTCCAGAGACGTCAGTCAGGCTGAGAAGACCATGTTGAGCACAGAGTATAACCACAGAGGCTGGAGGTAAACTTTTCTAGGTGTTTTCACAATACTAAGCTTGAAGTACACATTGCTAGATATGCTGATGGGTAGGAGAACAAACCTTCTCAGGGAGAAACAGTTCACTATCTCTTTGTTTCTAAAATAGTCTATTGCCTGAGAAGCAGAGCAAGAAGGGGGCACATCTGATGCTGCTCCTTTGAAATTGCTCTTGGAAAAATAAATAAATAAGCCAACATTATCCTAAAATGCCCACCACAAACAAATTGCCATATGCTAATATTTATTTTTATATTTTATGTAAAAATGTGCACATACTGAAAAGATCATATGTGTGAGTGTGCTTCTGTCCTATTATTTAATCTAGCTTCCTAATTTCCCCATGCCTACTCAGCCAGTAGTTACAAAGAGATTACATTCCATTGCTCTGGAAATCTTTATCAGCCCTCTGCAGCACATATTCTGTTGAGATATCCCACATGTGCTCATGCACTGTCTGGTCAGCCATCCTACAATGTAGTTTTACAAGCGTCTGCCACTGAGCTCTGCTCTCGCTGCAGCTGGATTCCACAGGCCACATAAGGGTGCTCAGCCTCCGCTAGGCGCCATTGCTGTCTTCCCGGGACACTATAGCCACAGCCAGGACCCTTGATAATAATGCACAGTCTTCGCAAGGTGATGCTTCTGACCGACCGATGTTCCTATATTTTGGATAAAACTAGTATAGAAAAGTAAGAAGCTTTTGTTCTGTGTCCTCTTATATGTTACAGAGTTCGGAGCTAACACTTTTTGTATTTATTGAAAGTTCTCATGAGGACCTGGAGAAAGGTCCAGGACAGAGTGAACAACGTATTGATTGCCCTGTTCAGCATTCGCCTCCTCTGCTCTGGAGGCTTTGTGAGTGATGATGCTTGCTACATCTGGCTTTCTCATTTGAGTTCCTGTGCATCTTTAAGATGCACAGATTTATGACTGAACTGATTTCCAGTTATGGTTTAATCCTGGATCTAAAATATTCTATTTTGGAGGTTTAAGTGTGTTTACTCACTCTCTCCTTTTCTTTCTTTCTCAAACTCCGTTAACTCATGTGGGTCAAATCGTGCTCCCCCAAATGTACTCATGTCATGTGAGCATGTAAGTTTCTGTTTTACTTGATGAAATCTTACTCACCATTTCCAGATGTCATTAGGATACCAATTTACTATATAGTCTAAAAGAAAGACATGGCTCATGTACTCACCTACATTGGCAAAGTGGCATTTCATAAGCAATAATAACAACAAAACACTATCATGTGTCGGTCTAGGAACTTGGGTACAGTAGTCAACAAAATGGACTAAAATCCTTGTCCCCACAGAGAGGGAACATATACAATGTATTACACATTAAAAAATAATAAAATCTTGAGAATATGTCTTCTACATATATGCCATTTATTCATTATTGCTTCTTTTGATTCCTTGTTTTTATAAATCAAACAAAATTGTCTTATACTTAACTGTGACAGTTTCTTTGCTTTAAATTTGGGCTCATTTTACAGAAAATGTCATTTAACTTTTAGAAAAAAAAAACATACGATCATTCTATTCTTCCTAGAAAGGAATTCATGGTAAGAAAGCAAGACAGAAAGGTTTCAAATTCACGAAATCTGGCTTCTGTTTTGTACTGTGTCTCTTATTAACCATGGACCACTACCTGATTACAATGAATCTTTTTCCTCATCTTTAAAATGCAGCTAGTAATAACTTCTTGAAAGGGTTGTTGCAAGAATTAAATAGCATAATAATTATAAGCCTATTTGGTATTGTGACTGGGACATAGTGAACCCTAATAGTGTTTATTATGTGCCCCTATTACTTTAATTTAAAAAATAGCTGGTTATTTGCAAATCAGACTCATGTTCAATAAATTTAAGTAAACTGGAACATTTTAGATAAAAATTACCTTATCAAATTTGCATTCTTCTCTCCTCTTAAGCCCCTCCAATACTTAAATTTATTACATTCCATCTGTTACTATGTCTTTCTTATCTCATGGTTCTTGCTTATTAGGAAATTATGTTATTATTATTATTATTATTATTATTACTATTATTATTATTATTGTTTACGATACTGTGGATTGAACCCAGAGGTGTTTTAACTCTGAGCTACACCCTATCTCTATTTTGTGTGTGTGTCTGGTACTGGGGATTGAACCAAGGGGCATTTTAGCTCCTAGCTACACCACCAGCCCTTTTTAAATTTTTTGTTTTGAAACAAGATCTTGCTAAGTTGCTGAGGGCCTCACAAAGTTGCTGAAGCTGGCTTTGAACCTGCGATCCTCCTATCTCAGCCTCCCAAGTACTGGGATTACAGGTGCACTCCACCATGCCCAGCTAGGAAATTCCTGATGGTCAAATATATCAGCACTATCTCCACTTTATTATCCTGAGAAGGGATTTGCCCAAAGTACATGTTTAATAAGTAATTTTTGTGTTTTAAATTTGTGAATGCAGCCTTCTAAATTTGCATAGTTTTCTTCCAATTATATATTTTAAATGATAAATGTATGCCTTATTTTAACAACATTTTGTCAGGAAGAATTGATTATGCTCACCTTTAAAAAGTATTCTCATGTTTTCTTTTATTATCTTCATTTTAACTTTTAATTGTCAGTATTTCTAAATGTATGTAAACATAAATCTGATTTCCTTCTGTATCCCCAGGTGTCTCTTAAATATATTGCTTCTGTTGTAAGGGACAACCAAGATAAATGATATCGTATTATTATGCATGGCAGAGCAACAGAGCACCATTGGGCCCAATTCACTCAATTTCTAACATGTCTTTTATGGGCTTCCACACTTACAAGCAGGGGACTTATACATTCAGAAAGAGTTACATATAACCAACAGTAAATCCTCTCCTTTTTGAGATAAAGCACAGGCTTTGCTATACGCTGCCGCATTAACTATCTGTCTCAGGGGTAAAGAAACCACCAAGGAGATTATGTTGGCAAGATTTTCATTTCAGTAGGTAATCACACTCAGAGGGGAGAAATTCTAAAAAGTTTCCAAATATGCCAGATGTATATTAGAACAGTTAGGTTAAATCATGAACAATGACTCCCTTAAGCCCCATTACATTCCACTTTAGTCAAACTAAAACTCTTCTTGAAAAATAAGCAATCGGATCTAGAAGCTGTGGGAGTCAGGGTCCACTCTGGATTTTCTTCCTGACTGAGAAAGACATTTCAGCAAGTTGTTAATGATTCTCTACCTTTTTAAAGAAATCCTTTCCAGAAAGCCAGTCTTGAGAATTCTGTTACCTTTCACCACATGAACAGGAGAACAGTGGAGAAGAGAGTAAGTTTTTGTTTCTCATATAAAGAGTCACTGTCTGAAAAAGTCAGACTGATAATACGATGGATGGCAGGTAAGTGATCTCTTGAACTTCTCTCTAAAAGACCTAAGAATGCACTACTTTCAACAAGAGTGAGTTGGTGCCTGAAAATGCATTAACAAATGCATGATTACTAAAATTGTCAGAGCTGATTGCCTTAATAGCCCTATTATTATTTCCAGTTATTTTTATATATCTGTTCTGGTTTATATTTGGAATGTCTCCCAAAGCTCATGTGTTATTGGCTTGGTCCCCAATGCAGCAGTGTTCCCAGGGGAGGGGATTGGACCACCAGGGGTTTGACTTCCTTAGTCCATTGATGCGGTCATAGCTAATGGCATTATTAGGATGTGGTGGAAACTTCAGCAGGTGGATCTAGTTGGAGAAAGTAGTTTCCTTTGGCATGCCTGGTTCCCAAGTGTCTTGTCCCAGCCCCCCCCCCCCGGCTCCCATGCAGACAGCAGCTCAGTCCCACCTTCCCTTCCCCCTTGATGTGTTGCCTTCCCAAAGCCCATAGCAATGGAGCCAGCCAACCGTGGACTGAAACCTCTGAAATTATGGGACAGAAGAAATCTATCCTCCTTTTATTACTTATTTATTTATTTATTTATTTATTTATTTATTTGGACAGAATAAATCTTTCCTCCTTTTATTTTTTATTTTATTTATTGATTTCCTTATTGAAAGAGGGTCTTGCTAAGTTGCCGAGGGGCTCATTAAGTTGTTGAGGCTTGCTTCAAACTTGTGATCCTCCTGTCTCAGCCTCCCAAGTACTAGGATTACAGGCATGCACTGCCACACCCAGCTAAATCTTTCTTCCTTTAAATTGGTTTTCTCAGGCATTTTGCCAGAGTGACAAAAACCTGACTAATATACTGGCCATATCTAACCCATCTTCCCAAAATAGCAACAATAAAAGAAGGTGGGAAATTTTTCTTTTAAGAATAGAAAGGAGAATTGAGACATTTTAAAAATCAAATTTCTTGTTTTCATCATGACAGCTCACCACAATTATACATTAGACCAGGGTATAAGGAAGAGAAAAGAAAGTATATATTTCCTAACTTAGAGAAATCTGAGGAGGGAGTGTGGGAAGTCTGAGAAAGCCCCCTTGCTGTTGTCTGACAGCTGCTGCTCTTTCGGGGAAACCACAAGACAGGACTGATTAAAAGAAGTACCTGATATTTATGCATTTACATCTCTTACCCAAGAGATGGGTTTCACTCCTACCCCAGTTTCACAGATGAAGTATTAGAGGCCCAGAAAAGAAAAAAAAAAAAAAAAAAAAAAAGAAAAAGAAAGAAAGAAAAAGAAAAATCCAGTCACATGCCAATGTTACTCTTATAGTGAGAACTCAGTTCTGTTGACAGCACAGTTCAAGTCGTTTCTAAATTTACACAAGAGCCACTTTAAAAATTCACTGAATCTGAAAAAATAGTACTCCAAGTTAGTGGTTATTATTTAGAACATATCACAAAATATATTACTAAATGTACTGACTGGCTTCTTTGGTGAAAGGATGTGAACCAGTCTACCCAAATTAAATATAATATCAAAGATGTATATTTAATAAATAGACAAACTCATGGAAAAATAGGGAAATGGATGTCAAAAAATGACTGGAATACTTTTTTAAATAGTACAGTTAATTAGATTCTCAATTTCTTTAATGTTAAACAAAATGCTTTCAGGTTTTTCAGAAAACACATAATTGACTAACAAATATTTCCCCTCATCAAATTATAAGAGTAATTTGTTGTTTTCTTTATAGAAAAATGCCAGGGGTACAAAAAAGCAACATCTATAATTTTTTCTAAAGATATATTATTAAAATGTACATTGAATTTTTTATATGCAAAGAATCCAATTCTTGGGAAATTAAGACAATATGACCTCATCTTCTTTTGTTAGATAGTCTAATTCTACATTTTGTAAAATATGACATAGGAAAACTGTTTTGGGAGGACAAAAACAGAAGCTATTGGCTAAAAAGCTTCCCAGGATAAATAAGCTTGGGAATTTTAGGTTGAGATATATGGTGTCTTTACTAAAGGGTGATCAGATCTTTGGCGGTGATCTTGGATACTTCGATTTTCAGAAGGTAATTATCATGGGCAGCATTTCTCAAGATCATATGACTATACACACATTTGTTACAGAGCACCTTTTGGGAATCCACTTTGGAAAATAAAGATCTAATTTAATTTTGTCGAACCTATTTAATCTGGAGTTAGCAATGCATCCAATATGATTTCCCCCAAGTGCTAAATCACAACAAAGTTGGATTTAATTCCAAATAAAAATGCTCTGCACTATTAATAACTTATGTTCCAGATTTTTTAGGTACCAGATAAATATGAAGCCATATCAATAGAAATAACTGTGCTTGCTTTATAATTTTAGCAATTTATTTCCAGGGCAATGGAGTTGCCAGATCATCAATGTTTTGGTTTTGGTTTTTAGATCTCTGCATTCAGACATTTTTATCAATGACCTAATTGAAACAAAGGAACTTTTCCTACCCAATCTCTATCCTTCCCTTTCTCTTTCCAAATTTGCCAGACTTGCTTCATGCTCTGAAGGCTCTACCCCATCCCTCCTGCTCTTATCCCCAATAAATCTCTTGGACATCTAGGCACAGCTCAGAATCTATTTTTAATAACTCAGATCCAATATAGTGGTGAAGTGGTTAATCTGGAATGTCAACTTGACTGCATTATGAACACCTAAGATTCTGTGACTTTGGGTGTGTTGAAGGGGAAGTCCTGCCCTGCATGTGGGCAGCACTGTTCTGATAGGTGCAGGACTTGCGCAAAAGAAGGAGAAAGCAACGTGAAGGCCCACATGGTTCTTCCTGAGAAAAGAGCATGTGCTCTCACCTGGGATACCGGCCTTCAGCTCTTCTGCTCTTGGAACTGGACTTTCTCCAGTGTTTCTCTGGAGATTTTCCTGGCCTTTCCATCTTGGCCTAGGACTTCATTATCAGTCACTCCTATTCTGAGACTCCAGCTCTTGTCATTACACCTGTGTACCACCACGTCCAGCTAGTCTTAGATAAATACATTGGCTTGCCATTTAGTGTTTGGATTTTAAAAATTATTGTCTACTGAGTTTGATGTTGCCTCCAAAGTCAGAAATAAGATAATAAGTAATACCTATTTAATATTTATGCAAGGTAGGTAGAAATTCTTCAATAATTTGAAATTAATATCTATGTATAAGTTTGATTAATAATTAAAACATATAAAATGTTTTATCCTAAGGATTAAAGTTCTTGTAAACATTATACATATTGTAAATTTGAAAGTAATAGTAATATATCATATCCATAATATAGACCAAAGGGGAGTAATTTTAGAAGGGAAAATGCCCTGTCTTTTGACGTACATGTCATATGTATAAATAATTAGATATATTTGCAAGTGAATATTATTCAAGTTCAAATTCATTCACTGCCAGTCATGATTAACATAGCTCAAATTATTGGAAAAATCTTTAAGGTGCTAGCAGTGTACCAAGGCATAATCAAGTTTTAAATAATAGCCTGCTCAATCCTTCTTTTGTTCCACTTTCTGCTAGAGAATTTTACCAAAATGTCCATGCCTGGGCTTCCTAATCAATGTGGCTACCTACCTTTATAAAAAATTCCTCTCTGAAGCCATCATACCTTGACATACCTTGGCTATATGTTGCAGTTGAACTAATGACTTGATGGATAGATTTGTCAGGACCTTTTACTAAGATTAATGTGGTCTGGTTTTTTTTCTGGACAAGTTAAATAAAGAAGAAAATTCTTAAAAGAAAAAATCAAAAGCCAAAAGATTTTTGGAAATAGCAATCAATATTTGTATTACTGGAAGTTTCAACTCTCCTTATTAGAATTGATCTTTATACTAAGTATTTATATGAAAAGTCATTATAAACATTTCACTGATATATTATTTTCATTTAATAATTCATTTAATTCACAGAATATATATATATATATATATATATATATATATATATTAGAACTTGAAATTTGTTTGGGTTTTCAACCTTGATTTTTCTAAAATAAATATAAAATAACAGAAAGAAATAAAATTCTACTTAAATTAGCATTACAAAAGTATGAATGAGAATATTATTTTTAAAAGAAAAAAGAATTCAATTAAAGGAAAATTAAGATTTAAGGGATAGAAGAAATGTCATAAAATGTAATTAGGTACTGATATAATGCTCTCAAAGTAATATTATAAATTATTTTTCTAAAAAAGGAATTTTGCATTGTTTATATTTTCCAGTTATTATACTAATGTGTTAATCACAATCTTTGATATACTATTAGTGTGCAGTTTTATAACTATAAGCTATGCTATTAGATATAACTAAAGAGGTTTGAACAAAATTAGTTTTGGGTGAATAATATTAAAAACAACATTTCTATGTAATTGTTTATACTATTTATCTTACTAGATGACTTTATTTGGAAATTAAATATTAGTGAAAATGAAAACAAAGATTATATTTCAATGAATCTATTTTTTCCTTTAATTTTGCTAGTATTGTAGTAATTTTAATAGTAATTATTGAACATAAAACACACATAGTAAATGAGCATAGATGCTTTCATTTTGTTCTGTCATTACATACACTAAAATTAATCATTACTCCAAATAAAAGAAGTACAAGGGCTACTCTGGGGTGATGCTATAATCCACTTTGCTCACAAAGGCATGTGGCAGTGCCCTTGGGCTTCTGTTAGAAAATACAACAGCTTAAGTGATAGATGTCACAGTCCTGCAGAACAGAAAGTCAAAGATTAAGGTGTCAGCTTATTTTATTCCTGGTGAGGGCTCTCTTCCTGGCTTTCAGAGAGCCACCTTCTCCCTGTGTTGAGGGAGAGGGCAAGGGGGACGGGGAGGAAAAGGGGGAAGGAGAGGGAGACACATAGAATTGATTCAGAGCTTCCCATCTCTGGTGTCTTCCTCTCTTTTTAAAACAGCACTAAAACCAGCATGAGGACGTCACTCTATGACTTTGCCTAAACCAAATTATCTCTCAAAGGCTTCATCTCTAAATACTATATCACACTGGGATTAAGGAATCAACATGTGAATTTTAGGGGGATACAATTTAGTCCACAGCATTGTATTGCTGCTCTTTCCCAATTCCTGCCCCCTCACATGCAAAATACATTAATTACAGCCTAGTAGCCTCCAAAGTCTTTACATATTTTAGCATCAACTCAAAAGTTAAAGATAGCTGGGCGTGGTGGCACAGGCTTGTCATCCCAGTACTTTGGAGGCTGAGACAGGAGAATTACAGGTTTGCAGCCAGTCTCAGCAACTTAGTGAGGACATCCACAACGTAGGGAGACCCTGTTTCAAAATACAAGAATAAAATAGGGCTGGGGGTGTAGCTCAGAGGTTGACTGCCCCTGGGTTCCATCCTCAGTACCACACACACACACACACACACACACACACACACACACATACGCACACACACACGCACACAAAGTTGAAAGTACAAAATCTTTAAATATCATTTAGCTGGGCACAGTGCAACACACTTGTACTCCCAGTACCTAGGAGGCAGAGACAGAAGGATCACAGGTTGTAGGATAGCACATAATAACTTAGCTAGAAATTGTTTCAAACTAAAAAAATATAATTTTTAAAAGGGGCTGGGGATGTAGCTCAGAGGTAGAGCACCGCTGGGTTCCATCCCCAGTACCACACACACAAAAATATTATATCATATAAATTGAATACAGTTGAGATTTGAAGTATGATTTATCTTGAGGCAAAATTCCTATCTGTGAACCTGAAAAACCAGATAAGTTATGTGCTTTCAATAGTGATAGGAGGCTGAGACAGGAGGATTGCAAGTTGGAGGCCAGCCTAGGCAACATAATGCGACTCTGTTTCAAAACAAAAAATAAGCCCGGTGCGGTGACAGATGCCTGTAATCCCAGGGCTTGGGAGGCTGAGACAGGAGGATGGCAAGTTAGAAGCCAGCCTAAGCAACTTAGCAAGACTCCCAGCAACCTAATGAGATCCTATTTCAAAACAAAAAAATGAAAGGGGCTAGAAGTGTATCTTGCATGTAGAATGCCCCTGGGTTCAATCCCCAGTACCAAACACACATACAAACACACACACACACACACACACACACACACACACACACGCAAACCCTAATGTAAACTGTGGGCTTTGTTAATTGATCTAGTACAGTGGTACTGTAGAAAAACAATTGCTCCAAGAAATAAAATACAAGAAAGTCTTCTTGAAGTAAAAAATGTTTCACCTGAGTCTCAAAAATGCAATGGGAATTTGCCATGAGAACATACAAGGAAATGAATTTTAAGAAGAGGTAAAGTAATAACTAGAGAGCACAGTATTTGTAAAAACACCAATGTTAGCTGGGCATGGTGATGCATGCCTGTAATCATAGTACTTGGGAGGCTGAGACAGGAGGGTTGCAGCTTCAAGGCCAGCCTCAGCAACATAGCAAGACTCTCAGCAACCTAGTGAGACCCTGTTTCAAAATAGTAAATAAGAAGTTCTAGGGGTATAACTCTTAGGTAGAATGCCTCTGGATTCAATCCCCTGAAACACACACACACACACACACACACAAACTACGGACGTTTTGGTATGAATAAATACTGAATTCAAGCCTTATTTCCTAGAAAATATATGCATATTCTCTCTTTATCGTTGTAGAAATCAAAGCACAGAAATATGGGGATTTTTGCAAAGTGTGTGGCATAATTCTTTGTTTTAAATGGTGTGCTACCCAGTCACATTCTAACCCTTCTCCTTCCATTGCATTTCTTAGTATATTTGAATCAGAATTCAAATTTAAAATAGCTAAAGTATAATATTTTATAAAAGGCAAGCTGATGAAACAATAGGTGAATTTTCACGGCCACAGTTTCCACCTTTCGTTTCTGTGTTTATAACGCGTACTTTGACAAGATGGGAAATGAGTGGTGACCTGGGAGGGAAAACATCGTTGCCGTCTTGCATTGCATACAAGGCATGGATTGAGGTGGTCAAATCATTGACTGAATAAATGACAGAACTCTGGAGAGCAGCACCCACTCTGTGTGGTGTTATTGTTTACTTGTAGGATATCGACAGAGGGACACGGTCTGCTCTTTCTGAAGAATAGCTGGAAACTCTGTCACTTGAGTCATCATGGGTAACTATATTTACTACTGTAAAAATAAAGGCAATATAAAATTTACTGTTTAAAATATATACATTTAGCACAATTTAAATAAAAAAGTGAGATAAAATTTAAATTTCTAAATATAGCTGTAATAAGACATTGTCTTTTGGAAAAAAAAGATGAATATCAGGGCAGGAACAAATCAATTCATGCCTGCTAGGTCAATTTTTTAAATCAACATTTTATCATGCTTGTGTAAAAACTGCTATACTACCAATGTAGTCATAACTGTGATACATAACCGTCTCTCTTCTCCATGCTCCTAAAAAGGAAGCATAGACGAGTCTTCTACATGTCAGAGATAAGATTTCTTTTCTCTACATTATAATCAATGAAGCTGAGAAAGGAACAACATTAAACACATTTAGAAATAGTATAAATGTTTTAGGACTTATGGGTGATTGTAGAATAAAAAGTCTACATAAAAATAGCTGAAATAAAAGTTAAACATCCCATATAATCTTGTGATACAAATTAAATCAATTAATGTTCCTTCAAATTAATTTGAGTTGTATGCATGATAGAGATGACAGGTAGTTATTCATGACTAAATTTTAACAGTAAGTTATACACCAAATTATTTAAATTTGAACAGCAAAATGTCATTAATCTGAGAAACTGAGAGAGTAATGAGTTTACATCTTTCTTGTTCTTGTACCCAATTAATTACCACATCCTATTTTTATTGCATAAAGACACAACTTTATTATAAACCCTAATTTTATGAAAATGTTCTCACAATCTATTCTTTTTTATTTTTGTGGCACTGGGGATTGAACCCAGGGGCATTCTACCTCTGAACCACACCCCCAGTCCTATTTTATTTTATTTTGAAATAGGGTCTCACTAGGTTGATGAGAGTCTAACTACTACTGAGGCTGTCCTTGAACCTATGATCCTCCTGTCTCAGCCTCCCAAGTACTGGGATTACAGGCGTGTTCCATCACGCCTGATCTCTCACAATTTATTCTTAAAACACATTGTAAATTGTTCTGCACATGTGGAGCTTTAGATGATACCCCTGGCCTCTGAATCAATGTCCGAACACCAATAACAAACACATTAAGTCATAAGATGTATTTTCGATAGTCCTACTTTAGAAATACTAATTTGAGTAATTATGTTAAAAGAATAAAGCCAGGAATGATAGAACGTACACCTGTAATCCCAATACTCCTTTAATCCCAATACTCATTTAAATATTCCAGGAATATTTAAATGAGTGAGTCAGTGAATGATCTATCCTCCCTGATCTGTCCTTAATTTCATTCATCATCTCAACTTTTAAACTCACTAATCTCTAATCCCATTTAATTTTGTAATATATTCATTTTTAAAATTGTTTAACATTTATTCTAAGATATAAGCACTTTCCAAGGAAAGGATGGAACCGCACTAACCTCTTCTATGTTTCCATCCAGAACTGGAAATATATAGCCATTCCATATGAAACCGTAAGCTCATTCTAGAAAATATAGTTAATCTTTTAGACTAATATCTGTAATTTGCCTTAAAATATATCAGCAAACAGTGTGATACATAGTATGTATCATGCAGTTTAAACTCTAATCCAGGCACAGCAAGCATTCTTGTTAGGAAAGCACATTTCAAGGGAGGTCAGCATCTTTTCTAAGCAGAAAGTTCAGTCTCAACACCTTGCTAGTTAGTACTCTGGATGCAAGATTTTTTTTTTGGTATAGAATAATAGTTGTCTGTTGACTAACATTATGAATTAGAAAACAGATTCTCATTCATAAGATTTAAAATATTTGTTGTGTGGGTTTGCACTCCCCAAAGATTTTAGAGTCATGCCCTGGTCTGCATGAACTGGCCATGTGAATCCAGCATTGCACAGCACCTAAATGTTTAGCTCTTTAGAAGTGGGGCCCAGCCAGGCATGGTGGCGCACACTTGTAATCCCAGTACTTTGGGAGGCGGAGACCGGAGGATCCGGGTTCGCGGCCAGCCTCAGCTCTCTCTCTCTCTCTCTCTCTCTCTCTCTCTAGTTAGTGAGGCCCTCTGCAACTTCGTGAGACCCGGTTTCAAAATAAAGTATAAAAAAAATAAGGCCAGGGGTGTAGCGCGGAGGTAGAATGCCCCTGGGTTCAATCCCCAGTACCGCAAAAAAAAAGAAGTGGGGCCCAAATCTTGGTCCTATGGCCAGTCATGAGATTAGATTTCACTGTCTGATGCTGGCAATAAAAGAAACAGATTCTGCCCCAGAATGCTTTTGTGTTTTATGTCAGGAAATCATAGTAGGTCTCAAACCTGCAAGTAATATATGAGGCCAAGAATATTTTGCATCCCCAGGAATGTTTTTGCTCTCTTTGCTAAAAACACATTAGTTTTAGGAAAACTTTTTGAAAATATTTAATACTCATACTGAGAATTTTAAAATATATTTTCTAACTTTATCATTATAATAAGTCAGTTCACTAAGTTTATCTAGATGATTTATTAAATTGACTTTGCCTGAAATTTATAGAATTTATTATAAGGAAAGCACAAGCATTTTCTTTACAGATATTAAGCATTATTATTAATGCAGAAAGATTCTCCGAGGTGACAAATATATATTCAAATGATAAAAATATATTCAAATAAAGTAAATTTTAAAAGAAAATCTATAATTGTTTCTTGATATTCAAAATAAAAATTTCTACTTTGGAACATTTTAGAAAAACATTTTCTAGTGTCTAAACTATCATCTAATACTTCAGAAATATAGCCAAAATTTTCTTTCATTTATAGTATAAAAACCCTGCCTTTTATTTATAGGGCTTTGCATTCTTCCTGAAGTCCAAACTTCTGTTTGTCTCCCCTACCCTTTGTCTTCATTGTTGAACTACTCTCCTTTCAGCTCCTTCCTGAAGTCACAGATGGCCTTCCACCTATTTATTTTTTATTCCACATCCATTTAACAATCTCAGGCTTCTGTGATTATCTGTTACCTGACCTCCCTGTGGCTCATTTTTTCATTATCATGTATTATCTGAATTTTCTGTATTTTCAATATCTGAACATATGTCTTATTTTCATATCTTAATTGCAAGCCCTTTAGCCCCTTTGATATTCACGTGATATCTAGCAGCATTGTCCCAAGCCTACAAACACTAGGTAGGTAACTCTTTGTTGATTATGTTTAGCAAGTAGCTGCTATTTTAAAAAGAGCAATTTAAAGACTTGCTATGCCAGTGACGGATGTGTCAGGTTATTGCCTACAGATGCTGCATCCCATCAAAGATCATTTGTAGTTTAGTTTTGCTATCTGAATTTGCATAAGAATTGTTCCTCTCTGACATTTTAACTTTTCAATTTTGAGAAACTATCAAAAAGCAATTTGAGAAGTTATAGTGTTTAAGAAGTTACAAGTTTAAGTTTTACTTAAAACTGATTTCTTAATGGGAAATTATATCCAGAGCAAGATGGCTATGGAGTAATAATTAACAGTTTTGTCTATTCTCCAGTAAATAATATAGTGTAAACAAATGGAAATTTCAGAAAGGTGTCACATCTCATAGCAGTGAGATTTAAAATAGCTCACTTCTACTTATAAGTAGGGATTAAAGTAAGTGGAGAAACAAATGTCCTCTCTCATGCTTTTTCAACATATTCCTAAACTATTAGTTAATTCAAAATATTATTATATATTTACTATGTGTGCAACACTGTTCATGATAGCTGGGATACAGCATCAACTGGAACTTCTGTCCTAGATTTATAATCTAGATGAAGGTAAGACAAAAGATAACTATACACTGCACATAATAATAAAGAATGATAAACCGGGCGTGGTGGCGCAGGCTTGTAATCCCAGTACTTGGGAGGCTGAGACAAGAGGATCGCAGGTTCACGGCCAGCCTCAGCTACTTAGGCCTTCCGCAACTTAGTGAGACCCTGTTTCAAAATGAAGAATTAAAAATAGGGCTGGGGGTTTGACTTGGAGGTAGAATACCCCTGGGTTCAATACCCATTACCGCAAAAAAAAAAAAAAGAATGATAACCACTTAGACTAAAGATAAAGGTAGGTCAGGCTAGGTGATACAAAGTAACAGTAGTGACCACTTTATAGGAGAGGGTCACAGAAGGATTCTCTGAGAAAGCAATGTTTTAGTATGTAAATAAATGAAATGAGAGACCTCCAAGGGTCTGAGGGAAGGGTCTTCCAGGCAGGGGCAGGGCAGGAGCAAAGCTCTGGGAGGGACTGAGTTTGACCTATCCCTGCATGGCAAACCCCAAGAAGTCAGGTGTGGCTGGAATGGCCTTCATCTAAGGACTTTGACTTAGAAATGATTGGAGATTATTTTGTAAACTAGACAGGAAGTCAGTGGATAGTCTCTCTTCTCTCCTGGGAAATTCTCCACATCCCCTCAGGGAGGGCGTGGCTAGAGGGAGAGTCAGGTTGCCTTGAGCAGGTTAGACTCAGCTCATAACCCATTGATTATTCATATACTGTGACCAACCATCCAAGTTAATAATTTACTGGTCCCAGGAAACTACCTATGGCAGTTCCCATATATCAACTGATTCATGAATATATCTTAGAAATTGGAGAATAACTTAAATTGAGATGTTAGGATAATATATAGAGGTCTCTTTGTTTAAAGAGGAGTTAGAGACAGTTCTTTGCATCAGATCTAATATCTTCCTAAACAATTGGGGCAAATATTCATGATGACAGGGAAAAAGCAAAAGGAAACAGGTAGAAGTGTTTCTTCCTCTCCTCTAATGAACAGGATCTTCCTTGGGCTGAGTAAACACGAAGTCCCCAGTGTCCTGTAACATTTCTCTTCCATGGACCTGCTTGAATTAAAGCAATTTGATTTTGAATATTTTGTTAATAGTGATATGCTATATAATGTAAACATATCTTTTATAAAGTCTAATATTTCTGTTGTATATTGGTTTATTGATAGCCACTTTATCTTGGTGGATTGCAATATCTCATTCCTTTTCTCTGACAGGTACTTTTTCAGAGTTCATTGTATGTGTAGTTAAGTAAGATGGAATACTCTTTTCTATTGCAACCTATCCTTGGGTGGTTTGTTTTATGACTGCAATGAAATGATGTTGTTATTGAAGTTATTATGGAGAGCCTAATGTTTTAGGATGCTGAAAGGTGGGACATTTTTATATCACAGAGGAATAAAGGTGCTTCAATGGTGGTAATAAGTATATTAATGATGTTTGGATTCATTTAATGTTTTAAAAATCCACCACACTAGTTTGCTGAATGTTAAAGCAAATGCATACCTTTTGCTGAGGCTGGTCCTTACTCACCAGTGTTCTCACATGCACATCAACCTGATAGCTACTTCATACTCCACATACTTCTGCACCAATAAAAACTTTGTCCTGTGACCCTGGACATTGGTCTTCAAACAGGGCAATAAAATCAGTCCTCACAAAATGCTGACTATCTCTAAAATACTCTTTTATTTTTTAATGCATGAAACATGTTTAGGTAGATGCAGAGAGGCAGCATGAATAAGTGAGAATTGTTGCTACTAGTTTTATTATTTAAAAATGAGTGTACAAATGTACTGCTTCTTTCCCTTCTATGTTTTCTGACCTAACATCTAATATATTTCCATGAACAAGGCCAGAGATAGCGATGGGATAAAGAAGTTTCTATATATTCATTCTTGAGAATAGCTTGTAGTAGGGAATGGTGGAACCAGAAAAAATAGTCTTGAGGCAACTGCAGTAGGGAAATGAGTTGGTAAAAGCAAGTATGTCCAGAAATGTGGTCTCAGCACATATTTTGAAGCCAAAGGTAGTAGGATTTCCTCTCTCATTAGATGTGAGCTGAGAGAAAGAAAAAGATGAAGGATGAGTCCAAAGGTTTTGTTGTTAGCAAAATGAAGGATGGAGCCACTATCAACTGAATAAGCAGGTCTGAAAAGGATAAATTTGAAGTATCCGGTCAGCAAATAAGAGAAGACATTGAATAGGCAGTAGTATGTATGGCTATAGACTTCATCAGAAAATTCTATACTAGAATTATACATTTTTTAGGAGTGATAATATAAATTATATTTAACAACTGGATGTCAGAATGAAGAGAATAGTCTAAATAAAGCAGAGGACTTGTAATATGAATTATGGGACACTCCAATGGTAAGAGGTCCATTTGGTTCAAAATAAGACATATTTGAACGGAGTAATTTTGTATCTATCATTTCCTTTAAAGGGAATCAATGAATGGACAAGACTTTGAATGGAAAACCAATGGGACTCTAAGTGGAGACATTTATTTTATAATAAAATTGTTTAATTGGTTACAAGATAAATTTTCACCTTCAGGGGGCAAGAACTACAAAGTTTTGAAATCATTTTGGTGGTTTATAATGTTTTAAAATATTTTATTGACTTTTATTTATACTAGAGAAATAACTTCATATTTTTAGAAAATAACTTTTATATTCTTCAGAGAACATCTGAATATAGGAACATTAATTCCCCAAATTTGCATTTAATTAAGAAAATCATACAATGATATCTAAATTTGAATCTATGCTTTTAAATTATATTATTGTCAATTTTTGTCAGGCATTTTTTAGCTATTTTATTATTTTTAATTTTATTTTATTTGATAGATGTAATAGCACATATGTATGGGATTCATTGGAATGTTTTGTATAAGTTTACAATGTAGAATGTTTAAGGCTAATTAATAAATCTACCACCTCACAGACTTTTCATTTTTTGTGTTGAAAATATTTAAATTCTACTATTTTATCAATTTTGAAATACACAATGCATTATTATATATCACAGTTCCCATTTTTTGCAACAGTCCACTAAAGCATAAGTCTCGTTCTAACTGAAACTCAGTACCCTTTGATTAACATTTTCCCTTTCCCCAACCCTCACCTCCCTCAGCTTCTGATGACTCGACTCCTGTCATTTTCGCAGGGATGCTTTCTTTGACCCTTCTGGCTAATTCATGTTCTTCTGCTATATATTCACCTCTTATTGGTAGTATTGTTTTTCTTAATTTGTAATAGTGCATTCACTAGTGAAATGACTTGTATCCTTTTTCCATGACCCTTGCTGTTAGAATGCATGTATGGAATGCGTCAGCTTCTTCCATGTTGTATCCCCAGCACCTAAATGAATGCCCTGACTTGACCAACAGGAGAAGCTCATTAGTTGTTTATTAATGAAAATCTAAGAAAAATAAACAAAAAATAAAAATAAATTGAACTTTCACGTGCCTTAATAATACTTATATCTCCATATTATCCTCAAATAATTTATTGTCAGTTTTAGGTTTCTTTGTGCTGATTTTATTCGACCAAGGTTGTATCATTATGAAAGATTTAAGCATCTTTCATAATTTTTCTACTTCATCTTTTTATATCTCCATCAGAAATATTATATTTAGAATGCTTTTTGCTCTTTTTTTAAACCTTAAATTCATTCTACCCCCAACATACTACAATGGGCTTTTCAGTAATTATTTCTTTTAAATTTTATTTGCAAAACTGACATTGATTATAATATATAACTCTTTCAATAGTTAAAATATTATGTAATTTTAAGTTATTATTAAATGTATTGAAATTCTAACATGAGAAAGATAAAATATGTTTTATGTCTGACATGCTTTAACTAAAGGAAATAGCTCTAAGCAAATGTACTGTTTTTTCCCCCCACAAAGAACTTGTCATTTGCAATGTATTATTACTTGGAATTAGTTATAGCTATTAAGACTACTTGTGTCAGACAGAATTGACAGAACATAAACTTTCATAGCGGAGGAAACAAAAGAGAGAATAAAAGTTTTTCACTTTGCAATTTTTTTCTGTTTGATTAATTTTTTATCACAGATAAAATATGTAAATTAGTATTAGAAGGAAAACAAACCACAGTGCTTTATAAGAGCTTAAATAATAATATTAAAGAATAATATTAAAATATTATATTAATATTAAATATTACTAAAATATTTAATTATTATTAATATTATTAAAATATTCGAATATTATTAAAATATTAAATTATATTAAAATATTTAATATTAAAGAATAATATTAAAACCCCAGGAAATTCCAGTATATTAAGTTGAATGATGCATGTATTTCTGAAAAAGTGCATCATACACTTTATCAAAAACAAAGATGTTCAAATCTATGTATGAGCAAAAGCTAACTTTGTGTTGTTACTGAAAGAAATTTTGAAAGAGAAAACCATCAGCCAGTCCCCAAATTACTGTCCTCTGCCCTCCTCCTCCAAATGTACCCTGTTTAAAGAATAAAAGTTTCCTATGAGCTAAAGCCTTATCAGCCTATCTTACTGGTACATATTAATAAATTGGCATGGACTACATATTGATTAGTCAACTGATCAAAACAGAATCCCAAGCTGAGAAGATATTTTCAATTACATAGGTTTGTAAATGTGAATGTATTGCAATAAAGATTCTTGATTCTGCTATTTTCTTTGAAGAGTTTTGACTTTGTTTCAGCAGGCATCAAGTTGGATTCATATGGTAAATTCTGGTATTTGAGTATTAGCTTAGGACTCAAGTCTGTTCTTTCATTTTGAGCTGAGATACTTGGAGTATCACCTACTAACACAAACCCTGGATTGCTCAAAGATTATAGAAGATTCATGCACTGAATTTTGAGCCCCCTCCCTCTGCTTCTAGTCTTTTCAGGATTCCCCTATTTACACAGTTTGGTTGCCTCATATTCTCTCCAGTTCTTAGACCAGCTGGAGTTTTAGTTTCTTGTGCTTGGACTGGTCCAGTTTCTAAAACACTGAGCAAAAGAGCTCAGGCTTACAAACAGTATCAAATTTCAAACAAAATATTCAATGTTAAATAGCTGAGTTTATTGTCTTCACTTCTGGATCAATATTCTCACTGCCGTAATCCAAAATAACTGACCACACAATTTAGAGGAAGGAAGATTTATTTGCTCACAGTTTTTTGGAGATTTCAGGGTTCAGTCCATGTCAGAATAAGTATTTGGAGCTCAGAGCACAGCGACAAGAAGCAGAGAGAATGAGAGCAGAAGGGCTCTGCTCTTACATCAGGGAGGTCAGAAGCAAGAGAGAGCAAGCAAGGAGATTCAAAGGCAAAAGCACAGTCACTTTAGCCACACCACCAGGGCCCCACCTTCTCCAGGCACACCCCACTTTCCTAGGTTACCACCCAGTAAACCCATTATCTACTGATGAGATCACAAGCCTCATGATTTAATTATATCAAGTCTATGCATTAATACATGAGCTCTATAGGGGACATTATATATCTAACCATAACTTCTGACATTTTTATATTATTCTCAAGGTTGTGTTCTTTATAGTCATGGCAAAATCGTCAATGTCCCTGTAAACATTAATACCTATTGACACTACCTGAATTATACTGTATCTTGGACTTCACCTACAACTTAACATATATTATAAATATCCATACCATACCCCAAAATTCCATTTATTATTATTCTACTAAGATGTATTTAGTTTCATTATGCAATCTAAAAACCTGGTGAAAGAGTAATTGCCAGGGATGATTCCAGGTGCAACAAACTATTTCTTGATGGTAAATTGCTTACACACAAAATAATTAACAGTTTGGAACAACTAGAGTAACATCAAGTAATTTACCATTTTCAGTAGCCTAAATACTTAACTCCTACTTAAATCATAGGTTTCAAGTATTAAATTTTCCAAAAGCATATTTCTCGTGGAGATGACAAGGGCATCAGAGAATAATAAGAATTAATAGTGTAACCATAGCAACTTGAAACTTTATAGCATTTTATAGGAACAGATTAATCACCAACATTAGTTTTTTTGTTTTGTTTTGTTTTGTGGTACTGGGGATTGAACCAAGGGACATTCTATCTCTGAGCTACACTCTCAGCCCTTTTTATTTTGAAACAGGATCTCACTAAGTTACTGTGGTCTGGCTTCAAACATGCGATTTTTCCGCCTCAGCCACCCAACTACTGGAATTATAGGCATTCATCACCATGCCCAGTTGACTAACATTATAATTCTTAATATGCTTTAAGGGAAAAAGAGCCAAAAGTTTTCTAGATTTTTTTTCATAGTTCTAGACAAAAATAGCATGCTTTCTCAAATTAAAAAATGAATTGCCTTGTCTAAAAATGTTTTTAAAAATATGGCACATATGACTGGCTTTAAGCCTATTAATACACTAAAACATATTCTGAAGACAGTACTATGGGATAAAACAATAAGCAAGGCGAAATCCTGCCCTCCTGTAGCTCACAATCTAAAACGCTGATTAGAAACACCGGATGCTAAGGCATAATTAGATTAAATGATAATCATTTAACTAGCAAGAAGTCCTTTTCTTCCTTTCCATTTATCTTGTGAGAGAATAATTTTTAAATATCCCATTTTTCGAAGATTCACAGATGTCTAGAACAATGTGATATAAAGAATAATATGGTTAACAAACTTGGACCCACCCAGAGTTTAAGAATACAACATTGAGACTATAACTGAAGAATTCTTTCATGATTATTTTTTAGTACTCGTATTTTCTTTCCCTTAATAGGAAAAAAGGGCTATCTGAAGGCTAGGTTTATCATGACTCATATATTTGCTAACTACTTCTTAAAATTATCCACTACTTATTTTTATTTCATGTATTAAAATCTAATACATGACTACGGCTCATGCTCAGGATGTAGAACACTGAATGAAATGTCATTCTTACTCTAGCAATCAGAAAAAAAAGCAGATAAAGTACAAATTCATAATTCTTCTTGAACCCACCAGAGAATTGAGTCGTCAATCATTTAACTCACCTGAATGCCAGATAGAAACAAACTCCTCCAAAGAGAGGCAGAGCATGTGAACCGCCTCACCTGTGATGAGGAATGGGCACAAAGAGGGGCAGAGCATGTGAACCGCCTCACCTGTGATGAGGAATGGGCACAAAAACGGCATTAAGCTGCTGCAGCAGCAGGAATGGTTAAGGGAAAAAAATCAGCTAAAATGTTAAAGAACTGCCAACAGCCACCTACCTGTTTTCCCATGTGTCCGTTTTATACAGCAACTGACTAAAGGGAAGTTTCACTCACGTGAAACCATTTTCTACAGGCCTCCACACATACCCATGAGGAAGACTGAGGCCAGGACAGGGCAGGTTTACGCCCCACTGAGATGCAGATGTACAGAAGGTGATTGGTACCTGATGAGAGGAATGCACATCGTCCTATCTAGTTCCCCAAACTATTTTCTTCTACAAAACAAGAGGTTTATGCTATCATGGAAAGAGTAGAAAATGCTGCAGAAGGACAAAAGAAAATCAGTCTACCCATGTGTTAGGGCAGGTAACCATCTTTGACTTAAGACCCTATACTGATAGAATATGTCTTCGTCTTTTGGAGCAAGGGTAATATACTCCCACCTATCAGTAACAATAAATATGAGACAAATGTTGGTTATCATAGGGAGGAGTGGAGGAGGGCAAGAGACGAATGAATGAGAAAAAATCCACACCATTGTGGATCAAGTGCATAGGGCCTGTGTAATCTGAGGCTGGACCCAAACAACTATGTTTATCTCTGAGTATGGCATGGGTACCAAGAAATATCATTCTATTGCATGGAAAAAACGAGACTTTGAAGAAAGATTCTGTGAATAAATTTAAAAACTCTGAGGGATGAATAATGAACTTGAAGTAGGTCAACAAAAATAATCACAACTGAAAGCAAAAGAGAAAAAGAAATTAGGAAAAAAATAAGAAAAACACCGAACATCTAAGATTCGAGGAAAATATTAGTTTACTATGTGAGTAATTGAAGTCTCAGAAATAGAAGGGAGATGAAACAAGGGCACAAGAAATATTTTATGGGACAATTTCTAAGACTTCTCCACAAATAATGAAAGACATAAAACCAAAGCATGCCAAAAGACAAAGAAAAAGATGGTTCCTTGACAAGATGGACAAATGAGCCTTCCATAAGACCCAGGGTGGGAGGGGGACAAAGGGAAGAAGAGAAAGAACAGAGTACAGAGATATCAATAAAAGTGAATAATCAGGAAACGCAAATACAAATGGAGTAGAGTTTTGAAAATATAATGAACCCGAAAAGCTTACATACAGTGTATTTTCAACTACATGACATTCTGGAAAAGGAGAAATTAATAGAGACAGTAAAAAGATCAGTAGTTGACAGGGGTCATAGTGGAGAAATGATGAATAGAAAAAGCACAGAGGGTTTTTAAGGCAGTGAAACTACTCTGTATGATACTATAGTGGTGGATACATGTCATGATACATTTGTTCAAACCCACAGAATGTACAACAC
>PVJS01022937.1:15000-30069 GCA_004027185.1 Glis glis | reverse complement strand
AGGGCCAGGGGTGTAGCACGGAGGTAGAACGCCCCTGCGTTCAATCCCCGGTACCGCAAAAAAAAAAAATTACAAAACTAAGCTGGGCTTGGTGGCGCACGCTTGTAATCCCAGTACTTGGGAGGCTGAGACAGGAGGATTGCAGGTTCAAAGCCAGTCTCGGCAACTTAGTGAGGCTCTCAGCAACTTAGCAACACCCTGTTTCAAAATAAAAAATAAAATAGGTCTGACAGTATAGACTGGAGGTAGAAGGCCCCTGGGTTCCATCCCCAGTACCACACACACAAAAATTTTCAGAACTATTCATTAAAAGCGGTACTTGCTACCAGGTTGATGCTTCCTTTCTTCATCCTCAATAAAGATTAGTATTTGACTCTTAAATTTATATACAGTTTGTTATTAGTAGGATAAGTATTCACTCTTAAATAATGAAAACTTATTCAGAAATAAAAACTGAAAAGAATCATTAAAAAAAAAATTTTATGTCAAAGTCATTTAATGGATGCTATTTCCCCCCCTCTTCTTTTAAATGTTTGGGATTGGATTTTTAGTAATTCCTTATAATCCTTCAAGTCATGAGAGTTTGGACCAAGTTGGTGAAGAAAAAGAGGTAAGATAATTTATCTTATAGTACACTATATCATTAGCTTTTTAATAAGATGCTACAGTTTAGAAAGTATGACACATTGACCAGCTTAGGTTTTAGATCATACTGGTAAAATATTGGAGTGATTTTTAATGATTGGAGAGTTTTCTGATTGAATTTAGTAATTAAATTATTGATTTAATTTAAATTAGGAAATAATTTGGTAGGAGAACTTTTCATTTTAAGATAGCATAATCTAAAAATTGTAGTATATTTAAGAATAGCATTTAGAATTCTTGGTATTGTTTAAAATATTGTAGACTCTTCCATTTTGTGGACTGATTGCTTATTTAAAGTATAAATGGTTAAATGTTTTAACTGCTACTGTTCTCTATTAAGTTTTTTATCCATTTTTAAAACAAATTATATAAGTATTTAGCTGGGTGTGGTAGTGCATGCTTGTAATCCCAGTACTTGGGAGGCTGAGACAGGAGGATTGCAGGTTTGTGGCCAGCCTCAGCGACTTAGTGAGGCCCTCCGTAACTTAGTGAGACCCTGTTTCAAAATAAAGAATAAAAAATAGGGCTGGGGGTGTAGCTCGGAGGTAGAATGCCTCTGGGTTCCATCCCCAGTTCCGAAAAAAAAAAAAGTATTTAATTAAAATGACCAAAGCCAGGCGTGGTGGTGCACGCTTGTAATCCCAGTACTTGGGAGGCTGAGACAGGAGGATCGCAGGTTCACAGCCAGCCTCAGCTACTTAGTGAGGCCATCCACAACTTACTGATACCCTGTTTCAAAATAAAGAATAAAATAGGGCTGGTGGTGTAGCTCAGAGGTAGAATGCTCCTGGGTGAAGTTCAATCCCCAGAATGGCAAAAAAAAAAAAATTTTTTTTAAAAGCTTGTAGTGAAAACAGTTATCGTGCCTTACCTCTTCTACTCTCAGTTTGACTTCTTTTTTTTGTGTGTGTGGTACTGCGGATTGAACCCAGAGGCATTCTACCTCTGAGCTATGCCCCCAGTGCTATTTTATTTTCCATTTTGAAACAGGGTCTCACAAAGTTGCTGACCTGTAGGGTGGGGCACACCAGTAATCCACGCTACTCAGGAGGCTGAGGTAGGAAGATCACAAGTTCAAAGTCATACTGGGCAATTTAGCCAGACCCTGTCTCTAAAATAGAAATTTTAAAAAAGAAGGGCTAAGAATGCAGCTTAGTGGTAGAGTGTTTGCCTAACATGTGTTCAATCTCTAGTACCACAAATAAATAAATAAAACCAAACTGTTTTTTTTTTTGGTTCTGGAGGTTGAACCCAGAGGCATTCTATCTTCAAGCTACATCCTTGGGCCTGTTTTTTCATTTTGAAACAGAATCTCCCTAAATTGCTGAGGGTCTTGCTAAGTTGCTGAGGCTGGCCTGGAACCTCGATCCTCCTGTCTCAGCCTCCCAAGTACTTGGATTACAGGCGTACTCCACCACTCCTGGCAAAAACTAACTTTTTTATGGAAAGTTTTTCAAACTTAAAAAATATAGTAAAGCCCCTGTATCCATTACCCAGTTAAAATAATTATCAGTCAGTCTTCTTATTTATTCACTTCCTTTACTCCTATATTAATTTGAAGCAAATCTTAAGTTTTGTTTTGTTTTGTTTGGTACTAGGAATTGAAACCCAGGGCATTCTACCTCGGAGCTATATCCCAGTCCTTTTTATTTTTTATTTTGAAAGGGTCTCACTAAGTTACTGAGGTTCTTGCTAATTGCTGAAGCTGGACCTGCGATCCTTCTTTCTCAGCCAAATACTGGGATTATAGGCATGTGCCACTGCGCCCAGCTGCAAATCTAATTTTGAATCACTTATTTAATCTCGTTTTAGGTTCTTGTTCTATTTTAGTCAGTATCTTGACTATTAGCTACCCATATACCTCTCCCAATTTCTCTTTTAGTTGTATATTTATTTTTACATTGCTAAGGTTATTATAATTTATAGTCTGTCTTGCACATAACCATATCTCCCATATTTTGTTCATAGGTTAAATGAGTCAGTCAAAGGAGGAAATTCCAATTATAAGGAATGAATCCTCTATTATTCTGGCACCATACGTTGTTAGTATTTCATTTCTTTGGTCTTTGGTGCTCTTTTATAGCTTTTTTCCCCCTTTTGAAAATTCTCCTTTCTGTCAACATCATCATCATCATTGTTATTATTTTGGTTTGGTTGTTTATCAAAGACCATCTTCCTTTATTTTTAAGATTTTTTTTTTTTTTTTTGCGGTACCAGGGATTGAACCCAGGGGTGATTTACCTCCGCGGTACGCCCCCGGCCCTATTTTTTATACTTTATTTTGAGACCGGGTCTCATGAAGTTGCAGAGGGCCTCACTAAGTAGAGAGAGAGAGAGACAGGGAGAGAGAGAGAGAGCTGAGGCTGGCCGCAAACCCAGATCCTCGGCCGCGAACCTGGATCCTCGGGTCTCCGCCTCCCAAAGTACTGGGATTACAAGTGTGTGCCACCACGCCTGGCTTTTTAAAAGATTTTTAATATCTCTTAAGTTGTAGAAACACATGTAGAAGAGTACACAGATCATGAGATTCAGCTAGAGGAATTTTCAGAGTGAACACTAGCTATGTAATGACTAGCTATGTAGGTCCCTCAGCATCCAGAAGCCCATCTTCTACCTTCTCCCAGTCATTAGCACCCTGTCCCACTAAAGGCGGTCACTGTCTTAATACCACACATTAGTTTTGCCTTTTTTTGTTCAAGCTTTATATAAGCAAACTCATACAGTATGTATTCTTTTGTATCTGGCTTCTTTCACACAGCATTATGTTTGTGAGATTCTGCCATGTATCATATAGAAGCATTTAGCTTATTTTCACTATTCTTTCAGTTTTTCTGTTCTGTTGATTTTTTCTCCTAGATTATGATATGTTGTTATCAATATTCTTATCAGTGTGGTTTGGCACACATATATAAGCCTTTCTGTTAGGTATATAACTAGTAGTGGAATTGTTGGGTCATATGTACATTCAACTTTCTTTTTTTTTTGTGGTACTGGGTACCAGGGATATTCTACCTCCAAGCTATATCCCCATCTTTTACTACTACTACTATTACTACTACTACTACTACTACTACTACTATTTGTTTTAAAACAGGGTCTTGCTAGGTTGCTGAAAGTCTGTTTCTAAGGCTGTCCTCAAACCTACAATCCTCCTGTTTTAGCCTCCCAAATACTGAGATTACAGGAGTGCACCACCATGCCCAGTTTACATTTAACTTTGATAATGCCAGCAGTTTGTATCAGTTTATATTTTCTTTTTTTGTGTGTGTATGGTACTTGGGATTGAATCCAGGGGCATTCTACCTCAGAGCTATACCCCCAGCCCTATTTTTTATTCATTTGAAATAGGGTGTCACTAAGTTACGGAGGGCCTCACTAAGTCGCTGAGGCTGGCCACAAACCTGCGATCCTTCTGTCTCACTCTACCAAGTACTGGGGTTACAAGCGTGCACCACCACGCCTGCCTTCATTTTATATTTTCAACAATGTATGAGTTTCATTTGCTCCACATCCTTGTCAACACTTTGTATAGTCTCTTTAATTTTAGCCAATTTGTTGAATGTGTAGTGGTAACTTCCATGATTTTTTATTCTTGTTTTTATTTTTATTTATTTATTTTTTGCACTGGGGATTGAACCTAGGGGCATTCTACCTCCAAGCTATACCCCCAGCCCTTTTTTTGATTTTTGTTTTGAAACAGGGTCTCACTAGGTTGCTGAGCGTCTCACTAAATTGCTGAGACTGGTCGTTTTGGGGGGCGGGCACTGGGGATTGAACCCAGAGACGTTCTGCCTCCAAGCTACATTCCCAGCCCTATTTTACTTTTTTATTTTGAAACAGGGTCTTGCTAGGTTAATGAGAGTCTTACTATTTGCTGAGACTGTCCTCTAACTTGAATCCTCCTGTCTCAGCCTCCCAAGTACTGGAATTACAAAGTGTGTGCCACCCCACCTGGCTCTGAGGCTGGTCTTGAACCTGCAGTCCTCCTGTCTCAGCCTCCCAAATACTGGAATTAGAGGCGTGGGCCACCACACCCAGCTTTACTTGTTTTTTTTTTTTTTTTTTTTGCGGTACCGGGGATTGAACCCAGGGGCGTTCTACCTCCACGCTACACCCCCGACCCTATTTTTTTATACTTTATTTTGAAACCGGGTCTCACGAAGTTGCGGAGGGCCTCACTAGGTAGAGAGAGAGAGAGCTGAGGCTGGCCGCGAACCCGGATCCTCCGGTCTCCGCCTCCCATAGTACTGGGATTACAAGCGTGCGCCACCACGCCCGGCTTACTTGTTTTTTAACCTGGCTATTCTTTTACTGTTTTGTCTAGAGATTTTATCTTGTATACTCAACTCATTAAAATTTAGCACAAATTGTTAATAATACTTTTATCATTTTTCAGAAAATGCAGTGACCTTAGTGTACTTTGAATTTATCTCTTCCCCCTTACTGCCTTTGGTGCTATTTTTTGTCATATTTTAACTTTTTCTGAATGTTAGTGGTTTTTTTTGTGTGTGTGTGTGTGTGGTGCTGGGGATTGAACCCAGGCATTCTACCTCTGAGCTACACCCCCAGCCCTATTTTGTTTTTTATTTTGAAACAGGGCCTAAGTTGTGGATGGCCTAAGTAGCTGAAACTGGCTGTGAACCTGTGATCCTCCTGTCTTAGCCTCCCAAGTACCAGGATTATAAGTGTGTGCCACCACACCTGGTGAGTGTTAGTGTTTTTCAAAAATTGGTTCTTGTTTAGATATTCCCACATATTACTCTTTTTGTTCTTTTTTTTCCCAACTTCAACTCAGTTTAGTATTTCCTTTTGAGAGTCTGCTGGTGATGGATTTTCTTAGTTTTTGTTTGTCTGAAAATATTTTTGTTTTAGTTATTCAGTTTTTTTCTGTTTTGTTTTTATTTCACTTTCCTCTTGAGGACTACTTTTGCAGGATATAGAATTCTAGGTTAGTAGTTACTTTCCCTGGCCCCTTTGACAGTGACATTCCACTGTTATCAGGTGTCTGTTGTTTCATACAGTCTTTAATTATCATCTCTGAAAGGTAATGTGCTTTTCCCCCCTACTTTGGTTCTTTAATAGTTTACAGTTAACCATATTTAAAATATGTACATTGACTTTATTTTCTTGCCAATCTCTTATTTCTTAACCTGCCTAATCTGGTTTCTTTCCTCTTTGTGTATCCTTATTACCAATTCAGATTACTATTATTGTTTCCAAATTTTCACAGATGACCAAAGATCTTCCATTAGCTGAACTGCCTCATGCTTGTTTCCTGCCTGTAGCATCTAACAGTACCTCTGAATATGTCTCTGGCCAGCTCAGATGTCATATATCAAGCTTCCAGCAGTTTCTTTCATCCTTACGTCCCATTGTAACTGCAAAATGCAGTATGGAAAACCAAACTGTCATCCCCAACAACTCTTGTCAGCCTAATCTACTTGATTTCCATACTCTATTTTATCCATCAGTGGTACCTCTGAACTCCCTGAACTCCCAGTCTCAAAAGTTAGTGCAAATTTTCATTCATGCATCTCCATTGCCCTCATACCTAAAAGGTATCAGGTCCTTTTTAAGATATCCTTTAACATTTCTGAGATTTCAACTCTCTTCCATTGCTGTTATCATTAATTCATCTTATTTCTTGTACAATTATTACATGGTTTGGAATGATATAAGAAAATAATTAAGAACTTAAAATATTTTAATGTTAAGAAAATATAGGGATATTTAAAAATCATTATAGGGATAATAAGTTGTTAGAAATATAATGTACTAGCCAATCATGGTGGCTCACACCTGTAAATCCAGTACTTGGGATGTTGAGACAGGAGGATTGCAGATTTGAGCAATTTAGCGAGGCCCTCAGCACTTAGCGAGACCATTTCAAAATAAAAAAAAAATTAAATAGGGCCGATGGTGTAGAACGCCCCTGGGTTTAATCCCTAGTACCACAAACAAAAAAAAAAAAAAAAAAAGAAGAAATATAATGTACTATGCAAAAATACTCCCAAGTGTAACTCTTTGATATAAATGTTATCAACAGGCAATGAACACCAGGGAAAGTGGCAAAGCTTCATCCAGTTTAGGTCTTCAGGATTTTGATTTGCTCCGGGTAATAGGGAGAGGAAGTTATGCCAAAGTACTGTTGGTTCGATTAAAAAAAACAGATCGTATTTATGCAATGAAAGTTGTGAAAAAAGAGCTCGTCAATGATGATGAGGTAAGCACGGTGGAGTTTTTCTACTTCTAAAGTGTTAAACTGCTGAAGAATATTATTTCAGAAAAAATCTCAGTGTTTATGTTTTATTATTTTACTTTATTTTTCTAAATATATGCTTCAAACATTATGTAAGAGATATTTAATATGATTATTATTAGATTCATTTTATAATAAAAATAAAGCCATATTAAGCCGGGTGTGGTAGTGCACGCCTATAATCCCAGTACTTGGGAGGCTGAGACAGGAGGATCGCAGGTTTGAAGCCAGCCTCAGCAACTTAACGAGGTTCTCAGCAACTTTACAAGACCCTGTTTCAAATTAAAAATAAAATAGGGCTGGGGTTGTAGCTCGGAGGTAGAAGGCCCTGGGTTCAATCTCTAGCACAATAAATAAATAAATAATATTAGTATTAATATTAAGGATGTATTTGAGCTTTGTGAAAGTGTTCGAAACCATTTCATAATACTGGAAGATTTACTAGTAGTATTTTTCTCTTTGTATATAAATTTTTGTTTTATTATTAGTAGTAGTTTTGATATTTAGCCTAGTTAACAACTAGATTGATGATCATTATATTGCTAAGAGCAAATTTATTGTCATTTTGATGATTTTATTTCAATTTGACATCGATTTTTTTTTACATTTTAAAATAGGACATTGACTGGGTACAGACAGAGAAGCATGTTTTTGAACAAGCATCCAATCATCCTTTTCTTGTTGGGTTGCATTCTTGCTTTCAGACAGAAAGCAGGTAAGATTAAAAGATAGTGGAGTGATTATTGAGCTTCATATATTTGGTGTATGACACAATAAAAACCTGTCTTCTATTTGGGCGTGGTGGCACACGCCTGTAATCCCAGTACTTGGGAGGCTGAGGCAAGCGGATCCAAGGTTCCAGGCCGGTCTCAGCAATTTAGTGAGACTTTCAGCAACTTAGCGAGACCCTGTTTCAACATAAAAAATAAAATAGAGCTGGGAATGTCACTCAGAGGCAGAATGCCCCTGGGTTCAATCCCATGTCAAGGGTAATAAAACTAAACTTGTCCTGTGTCAGTAGAGGTCATGGAGAAGGACACAAGAGTATTATGCTTAACAACTTCCTGCTACTTGTGTAGTCAGTAGTAGTTTGACATTGGATCAGTATTAGGAAATGACCTGTCTGGGCAAAAAAAAAAAAAAAAGCCATATCATAATCAGAGTAATAAATATCCCGCCTTTTAAATGTCCCCAGGATTCTAGTTTTGTGACTTAATATTTCCTAGATTTTAACTAGGGGAAAAAAATCCCAAATTCTTTCCCTCAAGTGATAGTTGAAAATGACTTATCTAGCAAATGTTAAAATTGGGATGTGAATGAGTGACTCTGGATTGCAAGTAGTACTATGTTAGAATAGAAATAGCAGGTTACTGAATTATTACGCTGGTTTACTTTCTTGTATCTTTTCTACTCTAGATACCCTTTGTTTCCACCAATTTCTTGGCATCTTTTAAAAGCTAAATCACAGAGAATGCTGTTATGACTAGTTTCTGTAGTGTTTAAAACATAAAGTTAGACTACCTTCTTTTGAATTTTGGTTTCATCGGTTCTCTCCTGTGTTTCAGATTGTTCTTTGTTATAGAGTATGTAAATGGAGGCGATCTAATGTTTCATATGCAGCGACAAAGAAAACTTCCTGAAGAACATGCCAGGTAAGTTTTTAAGCATTGTGTCGAATTTTTTTAAAAATGCATGACAATTTATGTGCAGTAGTTGAAAACAGTATGTAATTATTTTTATGCTAGTTAATTCTTTGTGAGTAATGTAGAGGCTGAGCTAAAAGTTAATTTACATGGTAAATTATAATTTTATAAATACATTATAACTTATTGTTTATTTTTGTTCATTATATTATATGTAGTATATTATATATGGTCATCCTTCATAGCAAAGCCATAGATAATATTTTAATTGTGAATATAGCCAGTATTTTTTCTTTGTTTGTTTAGTTGAATTTGGGGAAGCTACCTCTGCATTTTACTATATTAGAATGCCAGATCTGGTTGTATAGCATCTTTGCTTTTGTAGGAACTGAAGCATAGAATAAGAGCTCCTAATCACAGGTTTCCTAATCACAGAATTAAGTAACTGGAAGGTATATATTATGTACCTCTAAATATAATCGTGATAATGTGCCACCAAAGCAGCCATAAACCAGCTTGGGTACTTCATTTCTATTATTTAGGCCAAAAGTTTTGGTTATCACCAATGAGTTTGTGGCAGGTATTTGTTTGTTTGTTTGGGGGGTTGTTTATTTGTTTTGGTACTGGAGATTGAACCCAGAGGCATTTTACCTCCGAGGTACACCCCAGCCCTTTTTTTTATTTTTTATTTTGAAATAGGGTCTCTCTAAGTTGTTGAGGCTGGTCTTGAACTTGCGATCCTTCTGTCTCAGCCTCCCAAGTACTGGGATTACAAGTGTGTCACTGTGCCTGGCTGGTGGCAGGTTTTAATTTTTTTTTTATTTCTTGGTACTAGGGATTAAACCCAGATGAGCTCTACCAGTGAGATATCTCTGCAGCCCTTATTTTTTTATTTTGAGACAGGGTCTCACTAAGTTGTCCAGGTTGGCCTTGAACTTGTGATCCTCCTGCCTCAGCCTCCTGAGTCACTGGGATCAAAGGATTGAAGATTTGAGGCCAACCTTGGCAACATAGTGAGACCAACTCCATTTAAAAATAAAATTAGGCTGAGTTTGTAGCTCAGAGGTAGAATGTCCCTGGGTTCAATCCCCAGTACTACAAAAAAAAAAAAAACTATGAAAAATAAGTTTAAGTTCTGCTGAAACTTTTATGATTGTGTTTTGGTGTCAGATTTTTTTTTTTTTTTGTGGTACCGGGGATTGAACGCAGGGACGTTCTACCTCCGTGCTACGCCCCCGGCCCTATTTTTATACTTTAATTTGAAACCGTGTCTCACGAAGTTGCGGAGGGCCTCACTCAGGAGAGAGACAGAGACAGAGACAGAGACAGAGACAGAGACCGGGAGAGAGAGAACAAGAGAGCTGAGGCTGGCTGCGAACCCGGATCCTCCGGTCTCCGCCTTCCAAAGTACTGGGATTACAAGCGTGCGCCACCACACCCGGCTTGGCGTCAGATATTTTAAAGTAGACTCCAGTTAACTTTTTATATTAGTTCCTAAAAATATTGGGAGAAAAAAATATTCTGATGTGATTTTGTGTGTGTGTGTGTGTGTGTGTGTGTGTGTGTGTGTGTGTGTGGTGCTGAGGATTGAACCCAAGGGCCTTCTGCTTCCAAGCTACACCTCCAGCCCTATTTTATTTGTTCATTTATTTTTGGAAACAGGGTCTTGTTAAGTTGCTGACAAGCTAAATTGCTGAGGCTGGCTTGGAACCTGTGATCCTCCAGTCTCAGCCTCCCAAGTACTGGGATTACAGGCGTGCACCACCACACTCATCCTCTAATGTGATTTTTATGTTTCTACTTGCAAGTTGGAATATAGTTTTGTTTTTTTTTTTTTGCGGTACCGGGGATTGAACGCAGGGGCGTTCTACCTCCGCGCTACGCCCCCGGCCCTATTTTTTAATGCTTTATTTTTGAAACCGGGTCTCACGAAGTTGCGGAGGGCCTCACTAGGTAGAGAGAGAGAGAGAGAGAGAGAGAGAGAGAGAGAGTGAGAGAGAGAGACAGACCGATCGATCTATCCATCGATCGATCGTGCGCGCGCATGCGCGCTGAGGCTAGCCGCGAACCTGGATCCTCCGGTCTCCGCCTCCCAAAGTACTGGGATTACAAGCGTGCGCCACCACGCCCGGCCTTGGAATATAGTTCTTAAATACGTTTCTCTAGAAAATTACCACAATTAAAAAATTTGAGTCACATACTTATTTTTATTTCACTTTAGGTTTTACTCTGCAGAAATCAGTCTAGCATTAAATTATCTTCATGAGCGAGGGATAATTTATAGAGATTTGAAATTGGACAATGTATTACTGGACTCTGAAGGACACATTAAACTCACTGACTATGGCATGTGTAAGGTAAGAAAAAATTTCTAATTATTAAAAAGGTCTTCAGTAGCTCATAAAATTACCTTGGTTAAGTAGTTACATGTTTAAAGATGGGGAAATGATTTTTACTTTTTTTGTGTGTGGTACTGTGGATTGAACCCTGGGGCATTCAAACTCTGAGATACATCCCCAGCCCTTTTTATTTTGTTTTAAAGAGTCCCTAAGTTGCTGAGGCTGGTCTTGAACCTGCAACCCTCCTGTCTCAGCCTCCCAAATACTGGGATAGGTGTGTGTCATCATGCCCTGCTGATTGCTACTTTTGTGTAGGATACTTTTTAGAATTCTAGCACAAAAACAAATGTACTATTTTCCTAACCATTTGCAAAATTTTGTATCTTCTGTGTTAAATGTGCTACAATAGGAGCTAATTTCTTTTTATTGTTTGTAACTTTTTGTCTTGAAAGTTGTGATACTATTGAAGAAAATTTGGAAATAAAAATTATCTATAATTCCTTTATCATGATATTTACATATCAGTTTCCAATTTTTGCCATTTAGTAGTGACTTAAATAATATATTCAGAATTTTCTCTGGAAATCTTAACATTTTTTTGTAATCCCAGTACTTGGGAGACTGAGACAGGAGGATCCGGGTTCATGGCCAGTTTCAACTACTTAGTGAGACCCTCTGCCACTTAGTGAGACCCTGTTTCAAAATAAAGAACAACAAAAAAAATTGGGCTGGGGGTGTAGTTCGGAGGTAGAATGCCCCTGGGTTCAATCCCCAGTACGGCAAAAAAAATTTAAATATCTGACATTAAGTACAGTAGAATCAAATAGAATTTGTTACTCTCAGAACATGTTTTCTTTATTGTTTATTCTTTTTGTAAATGTTTAATCTAAAGGTATGACTTTTTCCCACAAGGTGTGTAGGGTACTATTCTACTTATTAAGGCAGTTGGTACCAACTACCTCTCAAGTATATAATAAATGTGTGATTGCATTCTCCATTCACCTGAGGGAAGTGCCACCAGAGCCCAGAGATTTCTCAATGCCAACATTCCATAAGACAGTCTAATCATATTGAAGACTTAACTCTATTATCTGGGTAGCATAAATTAGAAAATAAAATCTATTTTTGAGCCGGGCGTGGTGGCACGCACTTGTAATCCCAGTACTTGGGAGGCTGAGACTGGAGGATCTGGGTTTGCGTCTAGCCTCAGCTACTCAGTGAGGCCCTCCACAACTTACTGAGACCCTGTTTCAAAATAAAGAATAAAAAATAGGGCTGGGGGTGTAGCTTGGAGGTAGAATGCCCCTGGGTTCAATCCCCAGTTCCACAAAAACAAATCTATTTTTGCAGCAGGTTGTGGTGGTGATCATCTAAAATCCCAGCTACTTGGGAGGCTGAGGCTGGAGCATCAAGAGTTGGAGCCCAGCCTGGGTAACATAGCAAGATCCAGTCTCAACAAAACAAGACAAAACAAAAACCTATTTTTAACCAGGCATGGTGGTACGCTTGTAATCCCAATTCTTGGGAGGCTGAGACAAGAGGATCACAGGTTTGCGGCCAGCCTCAGCAACTTAGTGAGGCGTTCTGGAACTTAGTGAGACCCTGTTTCAAAATAAAAAATAGGGCTGGAGGTGTAGCTCAGAGGTAGAATGCCTCTGGGTTCCATCCCCAGTACCACAAAACAAAACAAAAAACTTATTTTTGCTCTTATTTGTAAATCTCAAAGCCATTTTTCTTATAATCCTTACATTATTCTGTAAATTTTAAATCATAAATAATTAGGGAGTTTATTGAGTGAAACCCATGTGTACTCTTTCTTTCTTTCTTTCTTTTCAGTACTGGGGATTGAACCCAGGGGCACACTACCTCTGAGCTCCACCCCCAGCCCTATTTTTTGTTCTTTATTTTGAAACAGGGTCTCACTAAGTGGCGGAGGGCCTCACTAAGTAGCTGAGGCTGGCTGCGAACCTGGATCCTCCCATCTCAGCCTCCCAAGTACTGGGATCACAAGCGTGCGCCACCACACCCGGCTTCTATGTGTACTCTTCACTTATATTTCTGATACCTTTATGATCTCTGTGGCATTTTTCCCCCAGGGGATTTTTTTTCTTCTCATTTTATTTTTATTGGTGTGTTATAATCATACATCATGATGAAGTTCAGAGCAGAGCAATAGAGACGTATATGCACACAGCACTTGATGGGCCTCCCCCCAGCTTCCTCATTCCCGTCATGATTTTGAGATTGGCTTTGGTAATTTTGTATATGTATGTCGTGTCCATTGAAGTGTTTTCTTCATCGAATCTCCCTCCCTTCACCTGCTTCCCTCCACCAGCTTCCCTCCCATAGGCCCGCTCCATCATTCCATTAAGTTTTCTCCTCCTTTGTCTGGAGTTCCTTTTGTATACCAATTTCTCCCTAGCTTCCACATATGAGGGAAAACAACTGGCCCTTCATTTTTTTTTTTTGTGACTGACTAATCTCACTTAACATAATATTCTCTAGTTCCATCTATTTTCCTGCAAATGTCATAATGTTGTTCTTCTTTATGGCTAAATAGAATTCCATTTTGTGTGTATCTATAATCTTGTAATCTGTCCATCTGTTAATGGACACCTAGGCTGGTTCCATTATTTGGCTATTGTGAATTGTGCTGCTGTAAACACAGATATGCATGTGTTATTATAGTAGTCTGGTTTCAGTCCCTTTGGGTAGATACCCAGGAGTGCTATAGCTGGATCATATGGTAGTTCCATTGCCACTGTTTTGAGGAACCTCCACACTGATCTCTAAAGTGGCTGCACTTTTTTACAATCCCACCAACAATGTATCAGAGTTCCAATTCCCCACATCTTCACCAGCATTTATTATTGTTTGTATTTTTGATGATTGCCATTCTTATTGGGGTTAGGTGAAATCTCAGTGTAGCTTTGATTTGCCTCTTTCTGATTGCTAATGATGTTGAATGTTTTTTCATATATTTATTGGCCATTTGTATTTCTTCTTTTGTGAAGTATCTGTTTAGTTCACTTGCCCATTTTTTTAATTGGGTTACTTGTTTTTTGTTTGTTTTTTTGTTTAGTTTTGTTTTGTATGTTACTGGGGATTGAGCCCAGGGGCATTGGACCTCTGAGCTACACCTCAAGCCTTATTTTATTTTTATTTTGAAACAGGGTCTCACTAGTTTGATGAGAGTCTCACTACTTGCTGTGGCTGTCCTCGAACCTGCAATCCTCCTGTCTCAGCCTCCCAAGTACTATGATTACAGTAGTGCAGCACCATGCCCAGCTGGGTTCTTAAATTTTTTGTATATTCTAGATATTAGTCCTCTATCAGGAGTAGCTGGCAAGGATCTTTTATTCTGTCAGCCCTCTTAAGGTTTTGCTGCACAGAAACTTTTTAATTTAATGCAATCCTACTTATTAATCCTCGTTTTAATTTCTTGTGCCTTGGGGGTATTACTGTGGAAGTTTCTTCCAGTGCCTACCTGTTGGAGTGTTGGTCCTATGCCCTTTTCTAGTAATTGCATAGTTTCTGGTCTAATTTCTAGGTGTTTAATCCATCTTGAGTTGACTCGTGCAGGGTCAGAAGATGGAATTTAATTCCATTTTTCTACAAATGGATAACCAGTTTTCCCAACACCATTTGTTGAAAAGACTGTCTTTTCTCCAGCGTATGTTTTTGGCACCTTTGTCAAAAATCAATTGGCTATAAGTGTGGATTTGTTTCTGAATCTCCTATTCTGTTCCATTGTTCTATGTGTCTGTTTTTGTGCTAATACCATGCTGTTTGCTTGTTTGTTTGTTTGTTTGTTTTGCGGTACTGGGGATTGAACCCAGGGGCATTCTACCTCCAAGCTACACCCCCAGCCCTATTTTTTATTCTTTATTTTGAAACAGGGTCTCACTGTTGTTGAGGATGTCCTTGAACCTGCGATCCTCCTGTCTCAGCCTCCCAAGTACTGGGATTATAAGCATGCACCACCACATCCAGCTGTGGTTTGGAATTTTGTACCATATAATCTAACAGTAGGAAAATGGTTAAATTCTGGTTACATGTGTTCAGTTGAATTTTATAGTTATTAATAATGGGGACTCTAATTACATAAGGAATGCTTACAAAGTAAAAAAAAATACATAATTATATATATAATCTGTTGTTGTTAGATCCTCCCTCCCTCCCT
>PVJS01022937.1:0-10000 GCA_004027185.1 Glis glis | reverse complement strand
GTTTCAAAATAAAAATAAAATAGGGCTGGGGGTGTAGCTCGGAAGTAGAATGTCCCTGGGTTCATTCCCCATTGACTGACACATGCACACATACACCAAAACAGAGTATGTACCTTTTTATTTTTGTGGTACTGGGGATGGAACCAGGGGCATTCCACCTCCGAGCTACACCTCCAGCCCTGTTTTATTCTTTAGTTTGAAACAGGGTCTCAGTAAGTTGCAGAGGGCCTCACTAAGTTGCTAAGGCTGGCCACGAACCTGCGATCCTCCTATCTCAGCCTCCCAAGTACTGGGATTACAAGCGCACGCCACCAAGCCTGGCTACCTTTTTCAATTATATCTGGAATCTGTCTCTTAATCAAAGAGCAAGGGACAGCATTAGATCCTGGGATGAGTTGTCCTTTCCATTTGCCAGTATAACTTATCCCCAGCTTTATATTACATATGATTTTTGGGGGCGGGTACTGGGGATTGAACTCAGGATTTTCCTACCTCTGAGCTACACCCCCAGCTCTATTTTATTTTTATTTTGAAACTGGGTCTCACTGAGTTGATGAGAGTCTCGCTAAGTTGCTGAGCCTGACCAAGAACCTGCAATCCTCCTGTCTCAGTACTGGGATTACAGTCCCAAGTACTGGGATTACATTCATGTGCCATTACACCTGACACATGTTTTTAATGTAAATGATGTATATACCATATTCTCAATGATGGAAAAGTTGGTCTTTGGGGTTAGCCACCATTGTGTTTTCAACTCTTTTTCCATATTTCTCTGTATCATTATCCATAAAATCTGTTCACACCATATATTTTTTGAACATGTGGGCAGTAATATTCTCTACAATTTTCCATATAAAAACCCTATAATTAGTTAAAATCAGAAGAAATGAAATAGTGTCATAAAAATCTGAAAATCATTTAATTATTCATTGTAGTTGATAGGCTAGAAGAGCGGTAGGATATAAGATTGTGATTTTTGGCAATGATAAATCCTACTTTACATAATAGACAGGATAGAAAGTAGGTTGGTGTGCATTTGCCTTCTAAGGTAAACAGAAAGGTGATGAATTTTAATAAAATCAGAAATTGAAGGTTGTTTTACATGAATACTTTATGTGTGAGGGAAGTTTAAATTTGAACCTAAATCTTTTTATTTATTTATTTTTTATTTTTTTGTGTGTGGTACTGAGGATTGAACCCAGAGGCATTCTACCTTCGTGCTACACCCAGCCTGATTTTATTTCTTATTTGGAAACAAGGTCTTGATAGGTTGATGAGAGTCTCACTGCTTGTGATGCTGGCTTTGAACCTGTGATCCTCCTGTCTCAGCCTCCCAAGTACTGGGTTTAACAACCATGCACCACCACACCCAGCAAACCTAAATCTTTCACCTAGTGATAGATGAAGGCAAGAGGTGTTAATGTGCTAAATAAAATGTCTTTTATCAGAAATAAAAATGGGAATGTGTTGTCATTCATAGTAATAAATAAGCCAAGACTTACTTATTACTTATTACTATAAGTCCCAGGCTCCTTTTCACTCCAGTGAGTCCAGTAATGGTCGTGTCATTGTCTCACACAAATTATGCTTTGTTGCTGTAACTGAGCGTAGGGCTTTAAAAGTGAGCTCAGAACAAACTCATGGTGGTTTGGAGGTTTCCATGTTTTGACTGACACTAGCCCATGCCAGAGAGATAGCTGGTTGCTGCTCACATGATGCTGTTGTCCTTTTGCCCCCATTTTTCTTTAGCAAGGAGTGGTGACAATGCTCTACTTCAGTGACATAAGTGGAGAAAGAACCCCGAGGAAGGAAATCTTACATGACCCAAGCTTCAGATAACTCACTTGGGTCTAGTATTGTACATTCTAGAAATAAAAAGTAGAACATTTTAACCTCAGAAATAAAGGTATCCTGTAATAGGCATGAAACACAGGTCATGAAAATGAATTATTTTAAAGCATGGCATTTACCTAATCCTTGAAACATTTCTACCACAGGACCCAAAGGAACGATTAGGTTGTCATCCTCAAACAGGATTTGCTGATATTCAGGGACACCCATTCTTCCGAAATGTTGATTGGGATATGGTATGTAAATTTTATTGTTTTCTATATCAGGGTTTATTTTAATTTTTTTTGGCACTGGGGATTGAATCCAGGGGCATTCTACCTCTGAGATATACCCCCATCCCTTTTTAATTATTATTCTGAAATAAGGTCTCACTGAGTTGCTAAAGCTGTTGCTAAGTTGCTGAGCCTGGTCTCAGCAACCTGCAGTCCTCCTGTCTCAGGTTGCAAGCACTGGGATTACAGGCGTGCACCACCATGCCTGGCTTATATTAGGTTTTATTTATACGTTGGGCCAAATTTTATTGTCTTAAAAGAGTGTTAAAAAACTAGTATATCAGCCAGGGGTGGTGTCTCACGCTTATTATATTCCCAGTACTTGGGAGGCTGAAACAGGAGAATTGCAGGTTCAAGGACAGACAGTCTCAGCTAGTGAGACTCTCATCAACCTAGTGAGACCCTGTTTCAAAATAAAAATAAAATAGAGCTGGGAGTGTAGCTCAGAGGTAGAATGCCCCTGAGTTTAATCCCCAGTGCCACAAAAAAACAACAACAAAAAAACTAGTCTATCATAGCTTAAGTAACTGAAAACTACTCTCTAATGTGCTTTTTTTAAAACGAAACAATTAGAATATTAATTTAGTAAAGCAGATCATAATATTGAAGCCCACATCAGTATTCAGATTTGTAAATTATATCCATTATTGTTAATATCATATAGAACCATGCCTATGGAGGCATCGAGAGCAGAAGAGAAATAGGTGGAATTTTTCTAAGAATGCAGGCTTAAGCTGTCATCCATATATCTTTTTAGATGGAACAAAAGCAGGTGGTGCCTCCCTTTAAACCAAATATTTCTGGAGAATTTGGTTTGGACAACTTTGATTCTCAGTTTACTAATGAACCTGTCCAGCTCACTCCAGATGATGAGTAAGTAATTCTATATACTGAAAAAGCTCTTTGATAGCTCATTGTTAGTGGCTAAACAATGTTTCATTATCAGATTAATTTACTGTAATTTATGTAGTCACTCAGTTACAAGGAATTTGAATCTCTTATACTATTATAAAACAATAATAACTATCATTGTCTTTCTTTTGCTTTACATGCATTATCCTAGTTCTCACAACAACCTGTAAACTGGGTATCGTCATCTTCATTTTACAGAAGAAACCGAGGCTCAGAGAGATTAAGCAGTTACACAGCTGTCAGGTGGCAGAGTCAGGATTTAGACCCAGATCTGGCTGGCTGGGGCCTGTGTTCTTCCACTGTGCTGCACTCTTTCCCAGTTTGATGATGAACATCTTTGTCTGAGTTTCTGAGTACTACTTTAAAAAATTATATTAAGTTATCAAACTCAGCAGTGATTGGAAATATTTTTGTGCTTATTTTGCATCTTTTAAAAATATAGTTTAGAATAATTTGTGGCTATTTTGGTCATTTATCTATCATTACAGATTCATTCTCTCTAATCTCAAGGAGGCTTGTTCTGTTGGCAGTTTCTTATATCTTAATTCTTATCATGTGCTTCATGAAGCTGTTCCAAATGGTCTCTGTGTTAGAAGCCCTCAGTCCTACCCATCTCCATCACTCTTAATGGATTAACCCTGCCACAAGTTGGCTGCAAGGATTGAGACCTGTAGTTTGAGTTTGCTCCCTTTCCAGCTGTCACCAGACCGTCTGTGTCTCAGGATTGCTCTCCAGCTCTTCCTCAACCGTGTTTTTGTTCCCTGCTCTTGGAGTGCCCTCTTTTGCCAGGGGTGCCCCTCCTATTTTCCTAGACCTGTTTCCTTAGTTTCCTTCAGGATTTCATTTTCTCAGTAATTGTTCCACTTTCTTTATTTTTTTCTAGCTCCTTTCCCTCTACCCACAAACATGCTCGGATATCCTGATGTTTACCTGTAACTCTTAGCCCCTCTGAACTTCCATACTTTATTCCTCATTTTCTTTTCATCTTCAGGCATTAAAAAAAAAACAATGAATGCTCATGGTAAAAGAAAAAAAATAATCAAATAATCAAATTCTTTCAGAATAGTCAACATTGATTGTCTTGTACTCTTTTCCTGCTAACATTTTAACACCTTAAAATTTAACCTGCTCCTTCAGCTTTTAAAGGTCAAATTGACTTCTGAATTTCTAAATTATAAATATAAAGCACTTTTTGGTCAGTCTTTGTCTCCTGATATCTGTAAAGCAGTTGGCACTCATAGCCTTGCCTTAGGTGGTAGCACTGCCCATCCTGGTTCTGCTTCATCTCTGTGACCACTTATCTGTCATATTTTCCCCTGTCCCCTTGAGAACAGGATGCTCCATGGTTCTGTTCAAAACAACCAGCACTTTGTTATATGCAGTTTGTACCTTGGAGAATTCAGCCAGCCCTGAAGCATGGATACTGGCTATTTATTTATTTGGGGGGGGCGCGGGTACTGCAGATTGAACCGAGGGGCATCCTACCTCCAAGCTACACCAGTCTTTTTTATTTTTTTGTAAATTTTCTTGTTTTGAAATGGTCTCACTAGGTTGCTGAGAGTCTTTGCTCAGTTGTTGAAGCTGGTCTCAAACCCACAGTCCTCCTGTCTCAGCCTCCCAAGTACTGGGATTATAGGCATGCACCACTACGCCAGCTGATACTTAAAGGACTTCTAGCTACTTTGGCAAAAGGCACTGTGCTAAGGACTAGATATTCAAAGATGATCAAAAACTTCTAATCTCACAAAAAAACTTAAGGTCTACTAGAAGAGAGATATATATACCAAATTATTACTACTGTGATAGCATTGAGTATTAGAAAGAACACTGGATTTATTCAAAAGACAGGAGTTTGAATCCTGATGCCACATCTTACCAACTGGGTAACCTTGGGTATGAATTGCATAACTTCTCTGGGCCTACTTCTTATATTGTCTACTCACAAGGTTCCTCTGAAGAATAAATAAGTGGTGGTTTCTGAAACATCTAGCCCCCTGCCCTGATAACTCTCCTGAGGCGTATTTCCCTCTGTGTCTCCCCAAGTTTGGTAGACAAACACTTCTAATATATGAAAGCCTAAAATCAAAGGAGTGACCCTTTATGGCCTCTTTTCTCTGTTGTTATCAATCAGTTCTATGTTACTTACTATTTCTACTCATTGTTCCACCATATATCCTACCATTCAGATTCAAAATGTCAGTGGTTGTTTCCTCCTCCTTTTCCCTAACAGATAATACCTGCAATTGCCAAGTCTGTCTGTTTTCCTTTCCTTCATCGTTTGCATCAGAGCCACCTTTCCTCTTTCCATTGCCATGACCCTAGTGCTAGTCTCACTCAGATCACACCAAGCAGGTCGCCCCAGCTTCCTCATGGGTCTCCTTCACCCGTCACTATGCAACCTATTCTGTATGCTTCGTGAAGTACCACTCCAGTTCTTCAACCTTTTTAATCAGAAACCTTCATTAGTTCCTGTCTTGCCTACCAGATAACATGTATCCTCTTGGCTGTCATTTAAAGCCTCCCCCCACCTGCTCCAGCCTGACTCTCCAGCCATATCTCCCTATGACAAATGGGTTCTGATAAGTATCAGTTACTCGCCATTCCTCAGTAGTGTCACTCTCTCCCTGCCTTTCCCTGCTCATGCACCTGTATTCCTCCATTATTTTTGCTTCTCTTCCCATCTTTCAGAGCCACCTCAAATGCAGCCAGATCTTTGATGGTTCAAGGCAAAACTCCTTAATGTAAACTTCACTGGTTTCTTTGATCTAGCCATTACCTTCCTTTCAGCATCATCTGCCATTTAACATTCTTCTATTCCTATGCGCCAGCTCTAGTAAATTACTTACATTTCCCAAGACCTACCATTATCTTTCATAATTCCATTCATTAGTTGTTTGTAGAATGAATGCTGCTCCTTGATTTCTCCAACTAAAAGTCACCCCCTCTAGAACTGTGGTTAAAACAGGACTTCACTTATTGTGCTTGAAATTTACCAGATACTGCTTTCTAGCATACAAGTTGCCCCCAGTTCCTTAAAGGAAGGGGCTATACCCTCTATAACTTTGTGCTGTCGTATGGTGTGTACGTGTAGGTATTAAAATGTTTGATAGAACTACTCTTATGGTATAGTAAACTCGAAACCCAGTGTAATAGAATGCCGACCTCTCCCTCTGTGACCTGTTCTCTCCCTGTGGTGGTCTCTCCTTACTCCAGGTCTCTCAGTGTACTTGTTCCTATTGCCTTTTCCTTTTGGCTAACTTCTTCTGGGCCTTCTCTCCACCATCTTCCATCTGGCTGTTGAGGTGATGACTAAATTGGATGCTAATTCAGACCTGGATGTTCACCTTAATTAAGAATGTTGCTCAGGTCAAAAGTTAACTGGGATTGTGACGATTTGTATTTTTTTTTATTCCCAGTCTAGTTTTGAACTACCTTTTGTTTCTAAGCTTGCTTGTGGGATTATTAGCCTTTTAAAAATTTTCAGTACTCTTCTTGATTATTCTAGAAAATGTTTTGGGATTAACCTAAGAAACTGTAATTTGTTGTTGTCATTTTACAATGTTTATAAGTAGCCCTATTTCTTGTTTTTTAATCTTATTTTACCATTTTAATTAAAGGTTGAAAAATTTGATTATGAAAACATTAATTTATTTTTCTTTCAACAGTGACATTGTGAGGAAGATTGATCAGTCTGAATTTGAAGGTTTTGAGTATATCAATCCTCTTCTGATGTCTGCTGAAGAATGTGTCTGATCCTCATTTTTCAACTATACATTCTGCTTATGTTGCCATTTAATGCATGGATAAACTATTATCAGCCTGGATATGATTAACCATTTTATATTTGCCACCTCAAAAAGAAAACATTAAATATCCTCTCTTATAAACTATAAGAATACATTGTTACATTTGAGTGTAACTGTGAAAAGGAAATTGAAACTAGCTTCCAGACAATCATGTCAAAATTTAGTATACTGGTTCTGCAGAGGCCTACTGATGAGTAATGAAGTTGCCTTTTTGTTTAAAGGAAATGCCATGCTTTTAAAAGAAATACTCTGTTGCATCAAGGCACATAGTGGGATTATATCATAAGCTTCTCATAATTTTTGTCATTCTGTGTTGAGTCATTTGAGGGTTTAATTTTGGAGTAAAAGGTTAATTCAAAATTCAACAACTTTTTATATTACCTATTAGTTTCTTTATGTTTAAAAATCCAGCTGTTAGCTTTTCTCAATTGCTTTGGATAATTAAATTACTGATTTTTAAAGCAACACTGAATTGGTAATAAAAGATGTTGTTTACCTAGAATTGGACATTAATAGATTCTTCTTGAGTTAGAAAAATAGACACATTTTATTAAGAATTAGATTCCAAATTATTAGCTATTTTTTAAAGACTGGCTCAAGTTATTTGTTTTTAAAATAAGGGTGTAGCTTCTGAGCTTGTCCTTTTAGTGAAAACTTTAACTGGAATGTTAATATATGTAGTTCAAAAGACCTCAAATTCAGTTAGATGGAAAATTACTCGGTATAGAAATAGGAAAAAAAAAATTTAAATAGATCCAGAAACGTGCAATGGTAATATTTATTTGTTGGAGAGTGAATCCTACAGTCACTCTTTGTGATTTGATTTAAATAATGAAGAGACTCTCATTACTGAAAAGCATTCGATTTATTCAGTGGAGCAGAATATATAATATTTTTTCTTAGTATACAAGAAAATAATTTATCTTTTAAGTAGAATGTCCCCCAAAGCAAATTATCTGTACTTTTGGGCTATGTTTATGGGATCTTCCATGAAATTCAAGAAAAGAAAAAAAACATGGATAAATGTTTAGAACACACATATCACAGTTCTAGCTCCTTAACTGAGTTTTTATTTAGTAGGTAACATGTAATACATAGTAGAATACATTTCAGGGGCAGAGTTCTTCAGATTAGTTTTTATTAATATTAGTGTTTAGCAATTTATTATTTAAGAGGTACCAGATATACTATCTTTGTTTATTTTAAATATCATTTTTATTAAAAAGGATTTACTTTTTTAAAATCCTTAAAAAAGTAACGATGATCATCTAAATAAATCATAATTGTCTAATAATAGTAAAATTTAATTTTAGGGGAGTTATCTAGTTTTAAATTTAGAATTTGTAGACATTTAATAAATTATTTCTCTCTCAAGGCTATATTTCATTAAAAATATAATTTTTCCAAAGTTTGTGATCATTTATTCTTTTCAACGAAGTCTGAAAGCAATGAAAACCTTAAAGGAAAATGTTTCTATACATTTGTATGCTTATTTGAGAGGTATATATTTTTCTCTTACTACCCGAAACTTGTTTTAAAACAAAAAGCAGTATTCACTTCACATCATAAACTTACAGAGAATTCTGACAACTTATGTCAGAACTATGTTTATAAGCTGGGCGTGGTAGCGCACGCTTGTAATCCCAGTACTTGGGAGGCTGAGACAGGAGGATCCAGGTTCACGGCCAGCCTCAGCTACTTAGTGAGGCCCTCCGCAACTTAGTGAGACCCTGTTTCAAAATAAAGAATAAAAAATAGGGCTGGGGATGTAGCTCCGAGGTAGAATGCCCCTGGGGTCAATCCCCAGTACTGCAAAAAAAAAAAAAACAACTATGTTTATGATCTTGCTTTTAAGTGGTGCTGCTGCCCTAGGACATTTTAGAATGTGGAAGAATCCTCTGGGGAGTTTGTGTGAAATACACATTACTGGGCTCACCTTAGAATTTTGTTGGGCCTTTGGACCACATTTTAAGAAACACTTCAAGTTATCTTTTCTTTTGCCCTGTGGTTAAATATTAGAAAGAGTATTCCTGATAAAATATTCTAAGAATAGGTAAGCAGTGAGTTATATAACCTTATCCACATTTTTAAACAATTTTAAATGAATGACTTCAAGTTAGATATCTTCCCTGCTCCCCACTAAAAAAGCTATTAGTTTTCTACCAGTAATGTACAAATGGTGAGCATTTTTCTATGATGAGGTTTTAACCATTATTCAGGGCAGTCTTTTGTTTTTAAATCTTTTTTTAACTAATAAGATTTACTGTGTATATTTTATACAGAATTGCATTACAAATATGTTTTTAATTGTGTCCTATTTTTTGGAGTCTTTTAAGTGCCATGCCATTTCTTTCTATGTTATATAGAAGTTTTCTTAAAATACTCACCAGGGAAATAAGACAGTGGCCAGTCAGAATGGTTGGCATTTTGGTGTTGTAGGGAATAATTTATTTTGCATAAGCATGTGGCCAGATCATTTTATGCATATGCAGCCTGGATTGGATATCAAGTATGCTTGTTCAGTGCCGGTACACTTACTTTATAAATCTGTTTTGTTTTGATTTTCGTCATGTAGAATACTACCTTGGGCATCATAATGTAATCTGTATTTGTGTACCTTTGTTTTTTACTTTAAAATCTTTAAATAAAACATTTAATACCCATTAAAATTGTACCGTGTGTGTGTGTGTGTGTGTGTGTGTGTGTGTGTGTGTGTATTTGTATGTGTGTGTGTGTTACTAGAGATTGAACCCAGGGGCATTGTACCTCCGATTACATTCCAGTCCTATTTTTTATTTTTATCTTTATTTTTGAAACAGGGTCTCCCTTGGTTGATGAGAGTCTCACTACTTGCTGAGGCTGTCCTCAAACCTGTGATCTTACTGTCTTAGCCTTTCAAGTACTGGGATCAGACATGTGCCACCATGCCTGGCAAAACTACTTTTTTTTTTTTTTTTTTTTTTTTTGCTGTACTGGGGATTGAACCCAGGGCATTCTACCTCCGAGCTACACCCCCAGCCCTATGTTTTATTCTTTATTTTGAAACAGTGTCTTAGTGAGTTGCGGAGCGCCTAAGTAGCTGAGGCTGGCCGCGAACCTGGATCCTCCTGTCTCAGCCTCCCAATTACTGGGATTACAAGCGTGCACCACCACGCCCGG
>PVJS01022936.1:0-30070 GCA_004027185.1 Glis glis | reverse complement strand
AAGGAAGGAAGGAAGGAAGGAGAATCTGCATTTCTTATTAAGCTTTGCAGAGGTCTTATGTATAGGGTCTATGAGCCACAATATTCCTAACAAATTTCCAATGTCACACCAAAGCCTAATAACTGGATGACCATTCCTCAAATTAGAATGATGATAATTATTTAAATGAATAAAACACAATATCCTGGGAATTAAGAAAGGAGACATTGTTGGGGTGGCAGGGATTCTGAGGGAAGGGTCTGAGTTGCAATTGCTGGGAATCTAAGAGGGTGCAAAGAACAATGAGAGGCTTAGTGTAGAAACACTTGAGGTATTTTATGGACTGTAACATGTCCCAAGAATAGGTTTGTCATTTATTTCACAAAATACTTATTAAAGGTGGTTCTCTAGTACTTTGGTACTTTTAACTTAGGTGCAACTTAGAACTGAGTATCCCATAAAGTATTCATTATCCCTTTTTCCCCATTCCCAAATCAGTGTTTTATGAACCCTATCGAAATTACAAATACAGTTTAACTGACTTTGAAAATTTATATAACTATTATACAGCTATTTCAATGTAGTTATAGCAAAAAGTTAGACATACAATTCTCCCATTGCATTATAAAATGAATAGGCCAGTAAGAACAAAAAAGTAGCCTTTTTTTTCCTTCTTCCTCTTCAGAAAAACACTTGTTATGAGTGGGGGGGAGTGTTCCTTGGCCCCAGTGAAACCACCTTGTCCCCTCTTCCCCTGGAGTTTGGGCTGGCCTGGAGCTTGCATTTGGCCTACAGAATCAGATGGAAATGACACGGTGCCAGTCCCAGGAATTAGCCTTAACAAGGCCTGGCGGCTTCAACTTTGGCCACCTCTGGAAATCAGTCACCCCACAAGAAGTGCAGCTACTCCAAGACCAGGCTGTGAGGAAGCCCTGCTTAGTGAGGCGAAAGGCGACAGGGAGCAAGATCTCCAAAGCCGCAGGACTGAGAGGGACTGAGTCCCCGTGGAGTGTCCAGTGACGAGCCCTGCCCAAACTAGAGCACTGTGAGCAAGGACGTGAGCACTGTTGCTTTTAGCTGCTGAGTACTGCCCTGGTTTGTGAGACAACAATAGATAACCTCAGCGTTTTGTATACCAACGAATACAGGAGGCAAATTACAATGGACCTGGTTTGCAATGTTTTAAACATTCTACCTCTTTTGAAATAATCTGTCTTCTTGAATTGGAAGAGAGGCTGGTAAACTCTGACTTTTTATATTTTATCAGCATACTTCTTTAATTACTCAGAACTCCTACCAGATGGATAATATTGGGGAGTAAGGGGGAGGGGACCAAGAGTCCATCTCCAGGCTAGAGTTACACACATCCAGAAACAAAACAGTTTCTTTATTAAGCTTTGGTAAAAATCGGCCCACAGATGACCTCTTTGAGAGTATGACGTCCCAACTAAACATATATAGTAGAATTTTTGAAACTGGCTTGTATCCTTACCTAGAAATAAGGATGTGCAGTGAAGTGTACTGTTACCTGCTGTTAGTTACAACCATCAGTAAGTCATTATTAAAGCATTTGTTAACCGGGAGTGGTGGCGCACGCTTGTAATCCCAGTACTTGGGAGGCTCAGACAGGAGGATCACAAGTTAGCAGCCAGCCTCAGCTACTTAGTGAGGCCCTCCACAACTTAGTGAGACCCTGTTTCAAAATAAAGAATAAAAAACTGAGCCAGGCGTGGTGGCGCACGCTTGTAATCCCAGAACTTGGGAGGTGGAGATCGGAGGATCCAGGTTCGCGGCCAGCCTCAGCTACTTAGTGAGGCCTCCGCAACTTCGTGAGACCCAGTTTCAAAATAAAGTATAAAAAATAGGGCCGGGGGTGTAGCTTGGAGGTAAAACGTCCCTGGGTTCAATCCCCAGTACCGCAAAAAAAAAAAAAAAAATTGAGCTGGGGGTGGAGCTCAGAGGTAGAATCCCCCTAGGTTCCATCCCCGGTACCACCAAAAAACAAAAGCATTTCTTTATTCAGAATATTGCATTTAATATGTGCCGGGCATCCAAAATACCAGAAAAAGACAGTCACAGCCCAAAGTAGCTCAGTCTAGCAAAGGCCCGCAATGGTCTTGCTATCGTCTGAATGTAGCTCCCAACATTCATGTATAGGAAACGTAATCCCAATGCAACAGTGTTGGGAAGTGGGCCTTTGGGGAGGTATTTAGATCATCTCTGGACTCTATCCTCATGAAGGAATTAATGTCCTTATAAAATGACTTGATAATAGGAATTGGTCCCTTTTGCCTTTCTGCTTTCTGCTATGTGAGGACACAGCATTCCTCCCCTCTGTGGAATGCGGAGCTCAAGATACCATCTTGGAAGCAGAGACTGGACCATCAGACAATTCCCAGTCTCAAAAATTATTAACAATAAATTTTTGTTTGTTATAAATTACCCATTCTGTGGTATTGATACAGCAGCACAAACTAAGGCAAGTATACTGGTATCTCCTCCAAAACCTCTATGTTAGAACCTAAGGGGTGGAGTCTCTTGGCAAACAATGACGTAAATGGGATCGGTGCCCTATTTTTAAAAGAAGGCAGAGAGCAAGTCTCCACCAGACATTGAATCTGCTGGTGCCTTAATCTTGAACTTCTCAGTCCCCAAAACTGTGGGAAATAAAAATTTTATTATTTATAAATTACCCAGTCTAAGGTGTTTTGTCAGAGCAGTACAAATGGACCAAGACAGGCAACAAATACATGTAATAATTTTATAAATGTTATATATAATAGAGCAATAAGAACACAAGAGAGGAAATAAGGAGAACAGAAAAGGCTTTTCTACCCCTTCCTTGCCTACTCTTAGGATGGTTAAAAAAAAAAAAAAACTAAAGGAGATGACATCTGAGATGAGTAACTAAGGTTAGGGAAGACTTCCCCAAAAACCAACCCCACCAGGGCTGAAATTTAACCATTTCAATATTGGTTCCATTAGAGGCACAGTTTTCTGCTTTACTCTCCCCTTCCATCCCTCCCATCGAAAACAGGACCTGTAACATAACAGGCACACAGGCGTGTGACATCTAATCTTAACATCTACAGCTACAACCTTGGGCAGTTTACTCAGCATCATCTATAACAGATGAATAATGGCATACAGATTTACTTTGAGAATTAAATGAAATGATAATCGTATTTGGGGAATGATAATGGACAGCAACATGTTTGGGTGACATAATATAAAAGAACATGGCATCTGATTGTTTAATACATCAACTATCTACTATATGCCAGACTCTGTGACATACAGAAAAGGTTATAAAAGAAGCACAATGTGCTCCAAGGAAAGCTGAGAGGAAATTAGCAGAAAAGCCCAACACATGTGGGGAAATTAAGCCACTCAGAAGAGCTCGGGAGTGGAGGAAATATGGTAGGACTGCAGAAAGACGAGAAAAAAAAACTAGGGTCAGGACTACAAAAAAAAAATCTGGTTTTCATTTCGTGGAAGTAAGAATCATGGACGATTATAGGCTGCAGAATACCATACTTGGGGTTAGAGTCGGTATTGTAGAAAGGGTTGAGGGCAACAGTGTAAAAAAATAATAAAACAGAAAAATGGGTGCTAAGAGAGACTATTAAAGCTTTTACAAGTATACATTTTTTTTTTTTTTGCGGTACTGGGGATGGAACCCAGGGGCATTCTACCTCCGAGCTCTACTCCCAACCCTATTTTTTATTACTTATTTTGAAACAGGGTCTCACTAAGTTGCGGAGGGCCTCACTAAGTAGCGAGGCTGGCGGCGAACCCGGATCCTCCGGTCTCAGCCTCCCAAGTACTGGGATTACAAGCGTGCGCCACCACGCCCGGCTTATAAGTATATATTTAAAATACTAGATAATACAAGCATTTACCACCTCTGTTTGCTCACAAAACTGCACCCAAAATAAAATCCACTAAAATCAGGATAAATAAATAAATAATAATGACACATGAAATGGCGAGGGACAATTTCTTGAAAGTGGAAGATAGCACAATGGTAGCAGACTTAGGAGAATGAAGGAGGCCAAGACTGTATACAGTTGCAAAAGTCAGCTAACGTACCAAACCTGTAAAGACTCGGGTTGGGAGGCTCAGGCTCTGTACATACTCTGAAGCTCTGTCCACTGAGAGCCTGGGGAGACATCCACACATAACAGCAATGAGCACACCTAAGGCTCAGATTTTGGTTTCTAAATGCCATGCTCCATGAAAAAGAACTAGGCAGTTTTTCGCCTTGACAACAAATACACAAGCAAGAAAAACTTAACAAATTAGACTCCATCAAAATTCAATTAACAACATCATTCCTGCCAAAATGCCTAGCCTGCATCTAATAGGAGAAAACATCCCATGTACATTGAAGGTGACTACAAAATAGCTGGTCCTACAGTCCTCAAAAACATCAATGTCAGCCGGGCGTGGTGGCGCACGCTTGGAATCCTAGTACTTGGGAGGCGGAGACCGGAGGATCCGGGTTCGAGGCCAGCGTCAGCTACACAACTTCGTGAGACCCAGTTTCAAAATAAAGTATAAAAAATAGGGCAGGGGTTTAGCCAGAGGTAAAACGCCCCTGCGTTCAATCCCTGGTACCGCCAAAAAAAAAAAAAGAAAGAACAGTTGATAAACTGCTCTACAGCAAGACAGCTGAAAAACACATGACAGCAAAATATGCAAGTGATCCTGGACTGATCCTAGAAAGGACACTACTGTGGCAACTGTGGAAACTTAAATGGAGTCTTCAGGATTAAATACCATTATTGTGTTAATGTTAAATTGCTAACTTCAAGGATTGTGTTGCTGTTATTCAAGAGAATTTCCTTATTTGTAGGAAACATGCACTATAAGCATTCAAAACAGCACAGACTTCACGTCAACAACTTTCAAATGGTGTAGAAAACAATTATTTGTACTATACCTGTAAGTTTTCTGAGTTAATTGCAATAAAAATAAGTAAAATACAAGTAATAAGACCCCAAATTGAAGACCAAGCCCTATACAGGCTGGCAAATACTGGGGAAATATGAATATAGATTCTCTGTACTTAGGAGATAGCAAGCACAAGAGAAAACAAGTTTGTGGCACAAAACTAAAAACAAAAGTAAAAACAGTCTAAACAGAACTGTGCAATCTAGCCCCCCAAACCCCAGTCCTGCTTGCAAAGCAGCATTCAGAGGAATGTACATTCTCTCTCCCTATGCATGGGATTTGTGGGGGGGGGGTGCTGGGGATTGAACCCAGGGGCATTCTACCTCCGAGCTACACACCCAAACCTATTTTATTTTTTATTTTGAAACAAGGTCTCACTAAGTTGCAGAGGGCCTCACTAAGTAGCTGAGGCTGGCCACGAACCTGCGATCCTCCTGTCTCAGTTTCCCAAATACTGGGATTACAAGCATGAGCCACCATGCCCCGCTGAGGCACAGGATTTAAAACCTCAATCTGAAACACTAAAAGCCCTGCAATAAAATTTTGGGAACACTCACTCATATCCCCTCACTTAGCCTTCAGTGAAGAAACCTCACTCTCACAAAGAACAGCCACCAACTTTATCATGCCTTACTCCTAAATACCAGCTACTGGCCCAGGGATGCCAAATATTTGAGGAAAGCTACCAATATCAAAGACAGAAACCAAGGGGCCGGCACGGTGGCACCTGCCTAAAGTGCCAGCTACCTGGGAAGCTGAGGCATGAGATAATCGCTGGAGCCCAGGAATTCAAGGCCAGCCTGGGTAACATAGCAAGAACCTGTTTTCAAAACAAATGAAAGAGAAACCAAAACAAGCAGAAAAATAGGAATCCAGAGAAACTGAGTCAATGTCATGATGAAAAACAAGAAAGAAATTTAACTATGATATAAATGTGTTCTATCTAAGAGGTAAAATATGTTTCCACAAAGTAAAAACAAAAGACTAGTAGAGGAGGAAAAAAGAGCAATAATAAAGCAAAAGAGATACTCTACTATCTCCCAACGAATAAAAAATAAAACAAATAGAAAATAGACAAAATAACAAAAGCGCATGTCACTTGAGAAGACCAAAGAGAAAAAATTACACAAGCAAACTTCCAGGACTAAAGGATATGCTCTTCCAAAGTAAAAGGATGGGTCCATTACAAAGAAAACACCCATGACGAAACACGTCACTACAAAATCTGAGCACCAGAGGTAAAGAACATTTCTTTAAAACTTCCAGAGAGAAGGGGGTCACATAAAAATAACCCAAAACTCCATTAAATTCACAGTTCTATGCAATATTTATTGGCTGCTAACATCACAGAGAGTCAGATATTTGTGCCTCTGAAAGCAAATATAATATACCACCAATGATGTATTCTTCCTACTCACTCCCCTCTTAAGAAAAAGAAAAGTGATTTTACCAAGCCTCTAGATATTACCACCAAGTGACAAAATATAAGGGATAGGAGAACAAGTCGTTGACACTATGAGGATTCATTCAAAAACATCCAGGCCATAAGAAGTTACAAATCAGATAACACACTTAAATAAATCGCAAGGTAAAAAAAAAATCAAAAACAAAATAGAGGAGCAAACAACAGATTAAAAGAAACCTAGATATGTCGACCAATGATAATTCACAGACCTTACTTAGGTCCTGATTTGAATGAACTGTTTTTAAAAATATAATTATGAGGAAGCCAAGCGTGGTGGTGCATGCTTGTAATCCCAGTAACTTGGGAGACTGAGACAGGAGGATTGCCGGCTCAAGGCCAGCCTCAGCTACTTAAGTGAGGCTCTCTGCAACTTAGCAAGACCCTGCTTCCAAATAAGAAATAAAATAGGTCTGGGGGTGTAGCTCAGAGGTAGAAGGTCCCTGGGTTTCATCCCCAGTACCACAAAAAAAAATAGTAATAATAATTATGAGTTGATTAAGGCAATTTGAATTCTTACTGGACATCTGAAGACCTTTTAGAGGTATGCTAATTGGGGGGGGGGTCTTGTTAAGTTGCCCAGGCTGGTCTCCTACTCATGGGCTCAAGTGATCCTCCAGCCTCAGCCTCCTGACCAGCTGGGACTACATGCACGTGACACCATGCCTGGCTCTAGATAATCTTTCAGAGGCATGATAAGATATTAGAATTATAGTTTAGAGTCCTTATCTTTTAGAGATACATACTGAAATATTCAAAAGTAAAATTATATGTCTGGGTTTTCTTTTCAAAAATTCAAAGAAAAGAGGGGCAGATAGGAATATCATTTAAAGAGGTCATGAGTTGATTAATTTTGAAACTGGGTGATGGGTACATGGGATTTCACTGTACTTTCTAACTTTTCTATCATTTTGTTTTAATGGAATGCAAAATACAAACTGTTTCTGTTATATGAAGCTCTCAGTAAAAATTATATTCAAACTGCAGTTGTGTACCCAAGTCAAAATTCCTAATCATAAGCAAAAGCAGATTAAAAATATTTTCAGACAATGTCTCAAAATTTAGCCTCCCTAATGTACCTGTTCTCAGGAAGTACTAAAAGATGTGATCCAACAACATGAACAATAAAACAGAAAAGATAAAGCCAGAGAACCAAGAAACAAGAGAATCAAAACTGCTGGGAGACATACCAAAGGAATTCTATTAGGCCCAGAGAGCAAGAAATTCATACAGGGTTCTTAAGGAGGAAGGGGGACGCCACACAGAGACGGACAACTAATTATCTGATTGTAAAGAAAACCATATAAAGAAGCTATTGAACGGGGCAAGGTGGCACATGCCTACAATCTACTTGGGAGCTGAGGCAGGAGGATTGCAAGTTAAACACCAGTCTCAGCAACTTAGCAAGATTCTGTCTCAAAAACAAAAAGAAAAAAAAATTAAAGAGCTGGAGGTATAGCTCAGGTGTCCCTGGGTTTAATACCTAGTACCACGTTTAAAAAAAAAAAAGAGGCTATTGGAAGTATGAGTCATAAGTACCTAGAAAATAAAGCCAATGGAAATAGGACAATTTTTCATTCTAAGGAAAACAAAATTATATAAGGAGAAAAATGTAGTAATAGTACACAATTTGGCTTATGGTAAACAAAATTTACACAGTCATAATTAAACACTGGTTATTGACAAAAAAAATTAAATAACTATAGTGGATATTAGACGAAACTTGATATATAAGAAATGTGACGAGCCAGGTGTGGTGGTCCACACTTGTAATCCCAGTACTTTGGGAGGCAGAGACCGGAGGATCCGGGTTCGCGGCCAGCCTGAGCTCGCGCGCTCGCGCGCGCGCGCGCGCGCGCGCTCTCTCTCTCTCTCTCTCTCTCTCTCCCTGTCTCTCTCTCTCTACTTAGTGAGGCCCTCCGCAACTTCGTGAGACCCAGTCTCAAAATAAAGTATAAAAAATAGGGCCGAGGGCGTAGCGCGGAGGTAGAACGCCCCTGCGTTCAATCCCCAGTACCGCAAAAAAAAAAAAAAGAAATGTGAGGGAAGTGGATTAAAGTTAAATATTCATCTACTCAATAAAAAGCCAATGGATAACATCCTAAATTTCAAGTCACGTGCAGAACTAGGATGAGTGTTACCAATCCGGCTTTCAAATTCACCTTCTTCCTCTGTAACAAAACCTAATTCCATTGGGAACCCATCTGCGTTGGTGATGTGCTTAAGGAAAGTTGGTCCAATTGCAAGGGTAGGCCTAATTGGTCTGATGTAATTTCTTTTGCTTTGTAGACAGGTGTCTGAATACCACTCCTCACTGCTGTAGTCATCTTATAAATCTGAGCATGGAGCCTGCCATTGACTAACCAGGGAGGCGTAAAAACCTGGGGCACTATCAACATTATTGTGTTGCCAACAATTAGCTCTTGAGCCCATCCCACTTCTGCAACTTCCAACTGTGAGTTAAATCCCGTTAACTGAAATTGGTTTGGGTCGGGGTCTCAATACTTGCATCCAAAAGCATCCTAATTTGAAAAGCACATTATTTAGAGACAGGTAGAAGAAACAGCTAAAAGTTGAGATGAAAGTGTTGACTTGTAGGCAGAGCTTGTCAACTGGTGAGTGCAGCACACAGGACTACAAATGTTTCAGGTGGGCCAAGAGTTCCTAAAGACTTCAGGACGCTCAAAGCAGCCTCTTCAGTTTTGTCCACAATGGCCCAGACACAAAAACGTTTGAGAAGTACTGCTCTATAGCATAGGAGTGGTGGGACGCAGTGTGGTGGGCGTGGGGACAGCTGCATTATGAGCCTTTCACTAAGTTATATGCAATTATATTACATATGATTATATGTATATTAAAAATAAAAATTAAAAATACAGCAATAAGCAAAAAGAGACTAGAGGTTTGATCTGTAGAAAGGTTATTAACAATAATATAAGCCGGGCATGGTGGCACACACCTGTAATCCCAGTACTTGGGAGGCTGAGGCAGGAGGATGGCAGGTTCCAGGCCAGCCTCAGCAACTTAGGGAGACCCTGTTTCAAAGTAACAAATAAAGCCGGGCGTGGTGGCACATGCTTGTAATCCCAGTACTTGGGAGGCGGAGATCGGAGGATTCAGGTTCACGGCCAGCCTCAACTACTTAGTGAGGCCCTCCACAACTTCGTGAGACCCGGTTTCAAAATAAAGGATAAAAAATAGGGCTGGGGGTGTAGCTGGGAGGTAGAACACCCCTGGGTTCAATCCCCGGTACCGCAAAAAAGGGGGGGGCTGAAGATATAGCTCAAAGGTAGAATCTTCAATCCCCAACACCAAAAAATAAAATAAAGAACTTAATTGAAATCTATTTCAAAACAACTCAAGAAAACTTCATAGTAAAGTAGATTTGATAGTAGTTGAAGAGGAAGAATTACAAGGAGTCTAGGACTACATAGTTCTTTGGGGACATAACTCAACCCAATCATACAGACTAAAACACAAAATTATGTCTTCTTGTACAATAAACTAGTTGGATAATATTAACTTCTATACATAAAACTTTCTTCAAATTTTTCAAGTAATTTAAATTGGAATGACTGGATAACAGTGTAAATTAATTTAAGAAACCCTTCATTCAGCTATGTGTTATAGGCTAAGCAAGATTCTAGTCCCGGAGACAATATACAAAGTGTACATGGTCCCTGTTCTCACGATTAATCTAGTATTTGCTAAAATATGCTCCACAGAAGCAGTACAAAATAAAAAATAAGGCTAAGGCCTGGTGTGAATGCTACCTTACCAACTACTTTGTATTTTAGGGAAAACTGGTTGACCTTGAAGCATCAGTTTCATCACAAGCTAAATGACAGCACCTAACTGGGCTGCAGTATATGTATGTTTATAAAGTGTTAGGAGTAAGCTCAATGAGGACTGCCCTCACTAAGTTAACAGGTGGGGAGAGGGTTTCCTATAATACGAGAGTTGTGACTCTCCAAGAAGGTATTTTTATCCGAGCTTCTTTCCTTCATAGCATCTCAAGATTGAGTGGTTGGCAGAGCATATTCCGGGGAGAGAAGGTCCCTACTTCCATTCCATCAGGACTGATTTTTATCAGTGTCCTCATCCCTTTAGCCTTTTTCTTTTCCTACTATTTAGCATCCACTTTGCTAACTCATATAATCATAGTTATAATAGTACTATGCCTCAATCTCGCCTGCTAGAACCTGACCATCTTTAGAAACAAAGGAACTATCTCTTAGGCTGACTTCTCCAGGATATACAACATCATGCAGTAATACTAAAAATGCTTTCTCAAAGAAATAATGCCCGCATTAACATCACTCTTAAACCCAATCAGCCAATATTTAAAGACTCTTGTATATGCTATAACATACAGCCCCAAAGGTATAGCAGCAAACAAAACACACAACTCTGCTCTCAAACAGCTTGGAGGCCGGGTGTGGTGGCGCACGCTTGTAATCCCAGTACTTGGGAGGCGGAGACCAGAGGATGCAGGTTTGCGGCCAGCCTCAGCTACTTGGTGAGGCCCTCCGCAACATCGTGAGACCCGCAACATCATGAGACTTGCTTTTAACTAACATAATACAGTCAAGGTAATGGAGCATCATTTCCACAATTCTGAGACAGGATTGTACACTTGTACTGCAAGGTGACTCTTCCTGGCTTTGAGGAAGCAAGTGGCCATGTTAGAAAGGCCACATGGCAAAGGACTCAGGGCAAATGCCTGCTGGTTGGCAGCAAGAAACCAAGGCCCTCAGTCTAAGTGCACAAGGAGCAGAATGCGGACAGCCATAGGCTTAGAAGAGATCTTTCAAATCTCAGATAAGACCACCGCCGCAGCCAACATCTTTGCAGCTAACACCTTAAAGCAGAGAACCAGCTACTTTGTGCCCAGACATCTAACCCATGAAACTGTGAGATAAATGTATGTGTTTTAAGCTGCTAATTTTGTGGTGATATTGGTAGAGAGCAAGAGAAAAATATACTGCTGTAGCACCATACCCTGCTTCTGATGGAATACTTATTTTCAACTACTCTATTCTACACACCAAGCCAACTTCAGGTTGCAGTCACAATTAACCGCAATGCAACCCTGTATTTTATAAAAGCCATTTTAACAACCCTAGTCTGCTAATTCTGTATGTCTTGTCATTTGTTTCTGTTGACTGAGTTCTCTATATGCTCAAGCTCACGAGTCTTTCCTTCTGTAACATCTAGTGTGTCGTGAATGCCATCCAGTGCACAGTTTTCACCACTCTGGGCCTTTCTTTAACCCCTCCATGTCTGTGCCTGACTTTCAGAACAACTGCTTTAATGTCCACTAATTCTAACATCTGCGTCAGTTCTAGATTTGTTTCAATTGATCCACTTCCCGCCTCTGAATCATGAGTCTGCTTCTTTACATATTTAGTGATTTTTAGTTGCATGCTAGACACTGTACATGGCTGAGTGTCAGGATCTGTTATATTTCTTTAAAAAGTGTTGGACATTGTAGCCCGGTGTGGTGGCACATGCCTATAATCCTACTACTTGGGAGACAGGAGGCCAGTCTCAGAGACTTAGCAAGACCCTCAGTAACTTAGCAAGACCCTGTTTCAAAATTAAACAAAACAAAATAGAGCTAGGGGTGTAGCTCAGAGGTAGAATGTCCCTGGGTTCAATCCCCAGTAACCCCCCCAAAAAAATGTTGGACACTGTAATAGCAGGCAATTACATTATTTTCACATTAGTTTGCTCCTTTTGGGGCTTACTTTTAAGCTTTTTTTCACACAGACCTAAAGTAGCCTTTACTTTAGGACCAGTTTAGCCCTTCTGGAGTCTCGACATTTAATGAGACCTCTCCACTTTGGCTATCAGGTACTCAAACAATCTGTCCTGTATACACTCCGAAAATCGTGATGCTTACAGCTTCCCCAGAAAGTGTTCCTTTATGAAATCACAGCCTACACATGAGCAGACTGGTATTCGCTCGAACAACCAAGGGGACTACTAAGCAGATGTATGTTTCTCTACACAGCTCCCTCCTTCCAGAACACTGTTCCTCAAAGAACCCCATGGTCTCTGGCAACGCCAATCTCTGCTGACTCCACTCAGTAAAGCCACTGGCTCTATGTGGGACTCCCCTTCCTGCACTGAGGTCTGATAAGTCCAGGCAGAAAGCTGGGCCATCACAGGGCTTACCCCATTCCTGCCCCATCTGTCAGGCTCACAGCCCTGTGCCACCTATTAGTCAACACTGAAAACAGTGTTTTGTCCAGTTTTCTAGAGGCACATGGTGGGAGGGTAAATTCAGAATGCTACTACCCCACAGTCAAAAGCAGAAGTCATGACTCTGTAACCCAGAAGTGCTTTGTTTTGGTTTGGGTTTTTTATGTATGTGGTGCTGGAGATTGAACCCAAGAGCATTCTGCCGCTGAGCTGCACCCTCAGCCCTATTTTAGTTTTTATTTGGAAACAGGATCTCACCAGGTTGCTGAGAACTTCACTGAGTTGCTGAGGTTGGCTCTGAACCTTCAATCCTCTAGTCTCAGCCTCCCAAGTACTAGGATTACAGGCAGGAGCCACGACACCTGGCTTAATCCTTAAGTTTTTTATTTTTTGTTTTGTTTTGTTGTGGTACTGGGGATGGAACCCAGGGGCGTTCTACCTCCGAGCTACACACCCAGCCCTATTTTTTTATTCTTTATTTTGAAACAGGGTCTCACTAAGTTGCGGAGGACCTCACTAAGTAGCGAGGCTGGCGGCGAACGCGGATCCTCCGGTCTCAGCCTCCCAAGAACTGGGATTACAAGCGTGCGCCACCACACCCAGCTAATCTATCACCCTATCTCTTTTTATCACAGCACTTATCACCTTTTGTAATTATCTTATATGCTTTATTGTTTACATCTCACAATAAAATGTGAGCTGTGAGTGCAGGGATCTCGTCTCTCGTCACTCCTGTATCCCAGCATAGAACATACCGTGGCCTAGAATACGCAGTCAAATTCAGCAAATTAATCAATAAGCAAACTATTTTATAAGTACTTCACTTAATATATACTGTGAACTCTTCTCATCAGTAAATTCTAACCTAGGTGCCAGGTAAGCCTGACCCTAGAGAGTTTCTTAGAATTGTCTATTAGTTTAATCAGCATCGTGTAAGTAAAGGTTCTAGTTGCAAACAAAAGAAACTAGTTCTGGCTTTGTTTAGGCTGAAAAGGAAGTTATTAAAGTATATTAGGGAACTCACAGAAAACCCCACAAGGGGACAGGCTGGAAGGCTACACAGTCAGCAACACCCAGAATTTACACCACAGGTCTGGTCCAGTAAAAACTACACAAGATTCAGTCACTGCTATTTCTACTGATACCACCAAGACCAGGAAAGAATTGTTGCAATTGGAATCTGTCGCTGCTGCCTCTGGAAAGCAGATGTGCCTGCCTCCCCACTATATTACGGAACACAAATTCTACGAAGTGCCTGCTTCTGCAGGAGTGAAGACCACAGGCCACGTGACTGCAAGACAGAAAGAAAATGAGCTTTCGTAATGGAAGGACATCTCTACCTCTCAACAAGATGCCTAAAGAATTCTCCAAACATAGAAAGGCATTAGATTTTTATCTAACATACAAAAAACTAATCAACAAACAGTGCAAGGCATAAATCCCAGCATGCCCAACTTTAATCTATTTCTTCAATTAATGGGTTACAGAAGCTCCATGTTTCCGACTCTTTTCTCTCTAAATGTTTAACTTCCGTGCAATTAACTGTTCACTGTGTTTTTTTATTACATAGAGGCAGCATATGCAACTTACTATGATTACCCTTAACCAAATATACGTCCCTGCATCTTAGTTTTCTAACTTATAGGGATAATACCAACTACCTTATAGGATTGCTGAGACTATTAAAATAACTGATAATGAAGCCAGGCATGGTGGTACACCCCTGTCATCCCAGTACTTGGGAGGCTGAGACAGGAGAATCACAGGTTCAAGGTCAGTCTTATCAACTTAGCGAGACCCTATTTTAAAATAAAAAATTTTAAAAAGGGTTGGGGAGTATAACTCAGGTAGAATGTCCCTGGGTTCAAAGTACCAAAATATAAAATAAAATAACTAATAATGAATTTGTACAATGGCTGGCCTGGAACAGGTTACTGATTAATAGTAGCTATTGTTATTATTACTAAATAGTGGCTTTTTTTAACAGAAACTCAAGTTTACATGAACACGTCATTTAAAAAACAAATCTGAGCCAGGTGTGGTGGCACACGCTTGTAATCTTAGTACTTGGGAGGCTGAAACAGGAAGACCGCAGATTCGAGGACAGCCTCAGCAATTTAGTGAGGTTCTCAGCAACGTAGTGAGACCCTGTTCCCAAATAAGAAATAAAATCGGTCTGGGAATGTAGCTCAGAGGTAGAATGCTTCTGGGTTCAATTCCCAGTACCACAAAAAATAAAATAAAATAAAAAAAGAATCTGCCAACACACTGAAGACCCATTTTCATTTTACCTTGGTATTATAAATGTTCCCACTCTCCATGTTGCCAGAGATAAAGCAACAAGTAGCTTAAAGTAGTTTAAAATGTTGCCACCAATCCCTGGTGATGCCTATAACCTTAGATACTTGGGAGACTGAGACAGGAGGATGGCCAAATTCAAGGCCAGCTTCAGAAACTTAGGGAGATCCTGTCTCAAATTTTTTTAAAAAAATTTTAAGAGCGGGGCGTGGTGGCGCACAGTTGTATTCCCAGTACTTGGGAGGCTGAGACAGGAGGATCGGGGTTTGCGGCCAGCCTCAGCTACTTAGTGTGGCCCTCCACAACTTAGTAAAACCCTGTTTCAAATTAAAGAATAAAAAACAGGGCTGGGGGTGTAGCTCAGAGGTAGAATGCCTGAGTTCAATCCCCAGTACTGCAAAAAAAAAAAAAAATTAAGAAGGGCTGGGGGTGTAGCTCAGTGTCTGTGTACCCCTGGGTTCGATCCCTAGTACCGCCAAAAAAAATGCTGCCATTAACACTAAGCTTAAGAATAAGATATTAAAGCTGGGCATGGTGGCACACACTTGTAATCCCAATACTTGGGAGGCTGAGACAGGAGGATCGCAGGTTCCAGGACAGCCTCAACAAGTAGTAAGATTCTCATCAACCTAGTGAGACCCTGTTTCAAACTAAAAATAAAATAAAATAGGGCTGAGGATTTAGCTCAGAGGTAGAATGCCCCTGGGTTCAATCCCTAGTAACACACACACACACACACACACACACACAAACACACAGAGAGAGAGATATTAATTAACCACTCACCAAAGCCACAAACCATATTTCCTTTCCAATTTTCTCCAGTGAGCTCTCACTACACTGAAAAGCTTCATGAGGGCAGGGACCATGTATGTACATACACCTGATTCACTGTTATGTCCCAAAGGCCTAGCATGGGGCCAGGCACAGAGGAAAGCCTTTGACAAATTATTTGAATACTTTTTCTTTTTTCCAAATCCAGAATACAGTATCTATTTCCAAATACTACAGAAATCAGTCACTAAGAAAAGTTACAAAACTATGTTGAAACAAATCCCTTATAAGCTTTAAAAAAGCTCATTCACCTGACAAGATCAACAGCTTAAATAAAAGATTCATCCCTTTGAAAACCTATCCATACAATAAACTCCCTCATTCTTGCTCTGTCGTCCAAATTGGAAGTAGAAGTTAAAGCCAAAAACCATCCAAATTAGTTTTTTCACTTTTTGATCACTTAAAAAAAAAATCAAAGCTAGAGGGTATTTTTAATATGCTGGATCTACATTCCAGTTGTAACTGTTGAACGGCCTTCACTGTTTTGGCTAAGAATGATGAAGAGTATAATATCCAAGCTGATTCCTGTCCACGACTTGAAACTACTCCGAATGACCACCAAGCACTTTTATCTAATATAATACGCTACTAAACTTATGTACTCCTTTAATATAGAAGGCACAATCTTTCCACTTCACATTCTCAATAACTCCCTCTCAGTATTTTGTAGGCATTCATATGCATTAACCCACAAACCAGTCATTTCCTTTCTCCTAACTACATAGAGGTTTCTATCCTCTCATTAAAAGCTTGCCTTTTCCTCTTTCCTCAAGGCTCCCATGTCCCCTGTTCAGCTCTTCCTCCAAATGCACACGTCCCTATGCTGCAGTTCTTTGGTGTCTGAGACCAACTAATGAAGATCCAAACATGTAGTTATTGATTCATTGGACAAATGATTATTTAGTATTTGCCATGTGTCAAGCACCCTGGCCATGCCTAAGCCTGCCAAAGGGAGCAAATCACCACTTCCCCTTGTTTCTGTGAAGGATTAATCAAACACTAAAAAAAATTACTGGGACAGGCAAGGAGACTTCCTGAAACCTCATGACACCCTGTTTCAAAACAAAAACTAAAATAGGCTGGGGGTATAGAGCAGAGGTAGAACATATCTGGGTTCAATTCCCAGTAGCGCGCACAACCTAACTGTAATAAGCATTATGGGACAAGGAAGGAGAGATTTTAAAAACTAAGAGCTGCTGGGCGTGGTGGCGCACGCTTGTAATCCCAGTACTTGGGAGGCGGAGACTGGAGGATCCGGGTTCGCAGCCAGCCTCAGCTACTTAGTGAGGCCCTCCGCAACTTCATGAGACCTGGTTTCAAAATAAAGGATAAAACGGGGGTGTAGCTTGGAGGTAGAACGCCCCTGGGTTCAACCCCCAGTGCTGCAAAAAAAAATTTTTTTTAATTTAAAAAAAAAATTAAAACTAAGAGCTGCCCTGGGGAGAGTGGAGGCCTTCCCTAACAAAAGCAGCTGAGCTGAAACTGAAGGAGGAAAAGCAGTTCAAAGAGGTGATGATTCTTCCAGACCAAGGAAGTAGACACTGTGAGCAAGCGACGGCCAGATCATTCAGGTTTACAGGTCCTATGACTACAAATGGACCTAGAATGACTAGCTAGGTCTTTGCCCTAAAAGTCGTAATAAATCACTAAAGAATTTTTTAAGAGATCAAAAATTCTTGCTCATCTTGTTACTCAAATCCCTCTTTCATTTCCGCCTGTTCAATTCCTTGACTGTCCCTACACACCCACATCCAAAGATGTCTACATCCCTGTCTTATTCAGCAAACAGCCCTTTTCCAAACTGTCTACCATGAACCCTAAAACTCCTGTTTTCAATTTCTTCCCTCTGCATCGCTGACTGGTAGTACTGCTAACTGTGGGCCTTCAGGCCAATTCCTAGGTAAACTTACCAAGATTTACTGAACTATAGAACTATTTTAAGGAAATGCAAAAAATAAAATCAGATTGTAAAATAGTCAATGAAATCCTATTAAGTTTTCATACGACTGTTTTGAAAAACTTTTACGAAACTATCTTTTATACTACGAAGTGTCTACCAATAATGAATGTGTTTAGCAGTGTGGTGGTGCATGCCTATGATCCCAGTACTTGGAAAGCTGAGACAGACAGATCCCAGACCCAGTTTCAAAATAAAAAGGAATGAGGATGTAGCTTGGAGGTAGAAGCCCCTGGGTTCAATCCCCAGTACCAAAAATAATGATGATAATAATGATAATAATAATAATGAATGTGTTTGAAGATAAATTAAAAATCACCACCGGGATAACATTTGTTCTTTTCAAGAAAATAATCAAATCTGAACAAATGTTTAAGCAGACGGTATTTGTCTTAAGGACTAGCATCCTACTTATATCCAAATAAACTTTTAACTCAAAATTAACTTTCAAAAGAACTCTTAAGAGTTTTGACCTTCAGAAAGCATCATCAAAAGTTATCCAACTTCATAGACTCTATATTCCCTCTAATGAGAATTTACATCTATTCAAGACTGTGTCCTTAAACCCACTCAGGAGACTATTAAAGATTCCCCCCCAGAACATAACTTCCATGATGGAAAAGACAATGACAGTCTTTGTTTTGGCATTGGTTATCAAGCGCAGAGTTCCATGTTTGGCACTAATAGGTGCTCCACAAATAAATAATTCTATCACTCCATAAGATACATGCTTTTTAGGCTGGGCGTAGTGGCACATGCCTGTAATCTCAGTACTTGGGAGGTGGAGACGAGGATTACAGGTTTAAGCCTAGTCTCAGCAATTTAGCGAGACCCTGTTTCAAAAACATAAAATAGAGCCGGGCATGGTGGCGCAGTTTGTAATCCCAGTACTTGGGAGGCTGAGACAGGCGGATCACAGGTTCAAGGTCAGCCTCAGCAACTTAGTGAGCCCCTGTTTCAAAATGAAAAATAAAATAGGTCTGCGGGTATAGCTCAGAGGTAAAATGCCCCTGGGTTCAATCCCCAGTAAAACACACACACACACACACACACACACACACACACCCCTCACACACACAATAAATAAATAAAATAGGGCTGGAGGTGTAGCTCAGAGGTAGAATGCCTCTGGGTTCAATCCCAGTATGAAAAAAACATGCTTTTCAGATTATAAGTCTTCCAATTAAAATACAGGTAAAAAATAAACAAAATATGAGATTTCTCAGGAAAATTCTATGACATTCAGAGTAAATTACATGATCAACTACTCTTACCTTTTCCAAACCATAAATTATGACACTGTTTTCTTTCCAGACTCATAGCTTTGGACACTGCCTTTGCCCACTGTCCCATTTTTTAGCGCATCCTTAATGGTGCTGCAATTTTTTCCACCTGTTCTAAATGGAAGGCCTGAACTACAATAAAAATTCTCTTTGGTTCTTCAACAGTTCCTTCAGGTCCTCAGTAGGAAACATTCTCAACTGTCCCACTAGATCAATCATTCTACTCTGAGAACCTTTGCTTAATTCTCTTGTTGTTGCTGTTTTGTTCTGTCTTGATCTGGGGGGTTTTTCCTCGGGGAGGGGGTATTTTTGGTTTTGAGATGATGGGGTTTCACTGTTGCCCAGGCTGATCTTGAACTCTGGGGCTGAAGCAATCATCCAGCCTCAGTGTCCCAAATAGCTGGGATCACAGACAAGCAATAGCGTAATTCCCTCCTTTCTACCTCCAGAAACTTGGCTATACTGGTGTATGAATCCAGAAATACTCACTTTGTTCTGCTGAAAATTAAAATAAAATTAAGAATGTTTAAGATGTTCCCATTTGTCTTCTACTTCTCGGCTCTTATTCCCTTGTGCCTCTACATCTTCCAAATGCTCCTTCTTACAGAGTCACCTCTCCCTAACTCATCAGCCACCTACAGAAAAACTTTGTTCTCATTTCCCACTACAACTGTCCCTACCCCTTCCTGAGCATGCACACCTGTCCCCCTACTCCCTGGGAACACGTCTTTGTCATTCTCTAAAGTCACCCTTCATGTCCACCACCACCACAGGTTGCCCACATCATCTCCCCTGTGGACTGTCAGGTCCCCAGGTTCTACCATAAAAAGACTACTCCTGAAGATCTAGTCCCAACCCCAGAACTGTCTCACCTCCCTTGGGCTCTCCTATTGTTCTTCACATGGCAACACCTCTAACTGTTAGCAGCCATGGCCTTGCTTACAATCGTTTGTTCTGTATATACACACCTATCAAAGGTAACCATATCTCACTCACTTTAGTAGTCAAAAGCTACCACCAAGAGGTAGAATGCCCCTGGGTTCAATCTCCAGTACCACCACCAAAAAAAAAAAGCTACCACCATATCTCACATATCTTATAGAGAGGATATGCAAACATTTACTCAAGTGAAGAGGAAAAAGAGTCCCCTTTCCTGTACAGGCATTTATAATTCATCAAATCATCAATTTTTCATTCAACAGAATAAAGGAAAACCCAGAAATTTGTGTGTGTGTGTGTGGTACTGGGTACGGAACCCAGGGGCATTCTACTCCAAGCTACACCCCCAGTCCTATTTTATTCTTTATTTTGAAACAGGGTCTCACTAAGTTGCAGAGGGCCTCACAAGTTGCTGAGGCTGGCTGCAAACCTGCGATCCTCCTGTCTCAGCCTCCCAAGTACTGGGATTACAAGCATGTGCCACCACGCCCGGCTGAAATATTTTAACTATTGACAAAGAATGAACATTTATTATTTAAAATACAAGGTTTAACAAAACAACTTAAGATGTTCAAACTCAGTCATAATTAAAGAAATGCAAATCCAAATAACCAGACATCATTATTCACCTATCAAACTGACCAAGATTTAGAACCTTTAGAACACCTGCGTTGGTGAGAATTGGGAAATTGCACTCAGACACTGTTGGTGAAAGTATAAATTGATCCTATCTTTTGGCAATACACATTCAAATGTGCATATACCTGGTACAGTTTTCCTGATAAACATATATCCCATAAATGATGCTTACAGAACGCAATTATATGTACAAAAAAGTGCACTTCAGCCTTGTCTGAAAGAGCAAGAACATGAAAACGGTTTAAATATCCCTTAATGGGTACTAAATAAGGTAAGGTACACCCATCAGTTAGACTTCCCAACCATTAAAAACAACAAGGATGCTGAGAACACTCCCAGCCCCCCCCTTTTTTTTTAATTTTGCTTTGAAACAGGGTCTCACTAGGTTGCTTGGAGTCTCGCTAAGTTGCTGAGGCTGGCCTGGAACCTGCAATCCTCCTGTCTCAGCCTCCCAAGCACTGGATTACAGGCATGCACCACCATGCCCAGTTCATAGGGCCTAATTTTTTTAAAACTAAGTATATATTACTTGTTGATCTTTAAGTTATTATTTCCTAGGTGATCAGAACTGTGCCTTATATGCTTGATATACTGTAAGACTGCTCAACAAAAGGAGCCCTAAACAAGCAATAAGACACTAGGAAAAATGGGACACTCCCTCTAGTCCAGTAGTTAGTCAAGCCCAGTAGGTTCTTGGCAAAATTATCCACAGTATTATTACTAACTCAGCGATAGGAAGCCATCCAGAGGCAGGCACATTAATGTCACCAGTCTTGGCTACCAAAAAATCTCACTGAATCTTCCCAGGACTATGCACGAGTTGACTTGGTTCTCAAACATACCCTTCATTTCCTTGAGGGTAAGGTGCATATGCTATACTCCTCCTCTTCCCTTGTCTCTCCAAAAAAATCTTAGTGCAGGTGCTATTCTCTGATTTTTAAACTAACAGCCAAATGATCAATTTTTAAAAAAGTGTTAAACTTGATAAGAGGTAAAGAATATTCCTCTGGAAATATTTCCATTTTAAATTAGGGAATCCATGAGCCAGGCGTGGTGGCGCACACTTGTAATCCCAGTACTTGGGAGGCTGAGACAGGAGGATTGCAGGTTCCAGGACAGCCTCAGCAAGTAGTGAGACTTTCATCAACTTAGACCCTGTTTTAAACTAAAAATAAAATAGGGCTGGGGGTGTGGTTCGGAGGTAGAATGCCCCCTGGGTTCAATCCCCAGTACTGAAAAAAAAAATTAGGGAATCCAAGATTTTACCTTTATTTAATGGAATCAATTCCAACAGTTAAAATCACAACCAACCAAATAAAACGTAAAGTAATTATTTGAGGACAAGACCTGTCTTGTTTCTTCTAATCATGCCAAGTACCTACATATCCATCTACCCTAATGCTGCCCACTCTAATGCTAACACTAACAATACCTTCTTTAAAACCCTGTTTTTCACCTTTAAATATTCATTGAACTAACTCATACTATTTTTCTATAGGGCTAAAAGAACAAGTAAGCCAAACATTCATTAGGAATGAGTGCACACATAAAAAACAACATTTTAGGATAACAGCTATCCCTATAAAATCCCCAATGCACCTTATATGCCTTGTGTTCTATTCCTTCTGAAGAAAGAACAAAGAACCAAGAGCCAGGAAAACTAAAGCTGGTCCCCTGCCTGCTTACTCTGAAGCACTAGCTGATCACTTCGGTTCCTTGCATCCAATTCCTTCTCCAATAGGAAAGGGGTGAAGTACGGAAGTGTTGCTCAAAACGTTTCTACTGCATCATGATCACCTGCCGTCCTTATGAAGAAAGCAGATACTAGAGCATCACCCCAAACCTATAGAAAGAAAAGTATCTAACCGGGCTTGGTGGCCCACAACTGTAATTCCAGTACTTGAGAGGCTGCAACAGGGGGAATCACAGGTCAAGACCAGCCTCAGTAACTTAGTGAGACCCTGTTTCAGAATAAATAAATAGGGCTGGGGGTGTAGATCAGAGGCAGAATGCCCCTGGGTTAATCCCCAGCACCAAAAGAAAAGAAGGATCTGAGCCTGGGAAGCCCGTAACTGACAAGTTCTCCAGAAGACTTCTGAGACCCATTAGTTTTCCCAAGTCCCACTAGATCTACTAACAGAGTTCAAGGAATCCTAGATCTTCCTCTTTTTTCATACCCACAGAAATTAAAAAGGAAGAGCCTAGATGTTAAATGTGGTTTTCTTTTTTTCCTGGGGGGGGGGTACTGGGGATTGAACCTGAGGGTATTCTACCCCAGACCTACACCTCCAGCCCTGTCTGCTTTTTATTTTGAAACAGGTTCTCACTAAGTTGCTGAAGCTGGCCTTGAACCTGTGATCCTCCCATCTCAGTCTCCCAAGTACTGGGATTAGGTGTGCACCACCATGCCCAGCTCCTGGACAGTAAATGTATTTTTAAAAATCACTGCTATCATCCTTCTTGCAATGCTCAGTGACTCCAACATTTACTAAAATCCGGACAAGATCCAAGTGTTATGCTAGCATTATTTGCTGCCAGGAATACATACACAGTATGGTCCAGTAGACTATTATAGCTGAATCTAAGAGCTTAGATTCCCAATAATATTTGCATGATATAATCACAGCTATCAAGAACCATGTTCTATCAGAAAATAAAGTGTCAGTAAACATAATATGCTATTAGGCCCAAAATCCCTTTCTACTAAAAGTATAGATACATCTGTCTACTCTGACTATAGATGTATACATTAGATAACTGATGAGTTTGTATGATGCATCTGATGAATCTGGAATTTGTATACTACAATTCAAGATTAATGACCAAATATAGAAAATAAAACTTACTAGTTAATGTAATAAGTTGCCTTATTTCTGAAAGTTTCTTCCAAACATTTGAAAGCATGACATGCAACATTTAATTTTCCCTCATTCTGCTGTTCTTCAGTAGAAATAAATTTTCAGCTGGTCACCATACCAAAGACCACATATCCAGCCTACTTTGCAGCTAAATATGGTCATGTGGCTAGGTTCTGACCAATACGGTGTGATCAAAAGTTACGTATGCAACTTCCAAGTTTGTCTTTGAAGGGAAGAAATGTGCCTTCCCCATACCCTATTCCTGAACTGTGCATGTGGTGGGGATCTGCCCTGTACTATAAAGAAAAAGGTAACTCCTTAAGTACAGAAAAGCAACAAGAGAAAAGGAACCACAGTATATCATGGAGTCATAAAATTTCAATGCACCTCACATGCCTTAAATTACTTATACTGTTGTTTTATGAGGAGAAAATAAACTTCTTGTTTAAGTCACTGTGTTTAGTCAGACACAGGCCCAATATGCATGTACAGAGTTTAAATTTATAATAAATTCTAAGTAACAGCTACCTAGCAATTCAGTAAAGCTAAAAGAATTTATAATTAGAATGTAAGTCACAATAAAGCTTCCTATTGGATAACCCCCCCATTACTGAGATTATTACTACTCCACCATCTTATATTTATATGGAATTTTACACTTTCACACACACAAAAAAAAAATCATTAAAGTATCTCATTTCACATCCTCAAAACCCTAAGTACTGCAGCTGGTGCTATCCACATTTGGCATAGAAGATTCTGAGGCATAGAGAAGCTGTTTTGCCCAAGATTAAAGAGCTAAGGAGTGGTACTGAGGCAGGATTCAGCCCGTAAGTTCCTCATTCCATGTACACACACATATATCTACACCTGCTATGTGCCAGGCACTGGAGTACAGCTGTGACCAAAAGACCCGCTGCTGTCCCAAGCGACCTTACAATCTAATGGAGAGGGAGAGACAGACATTTAATGAATAATTATACATATAAACATGTATGAGTAATAATATATAGCTATTGCAATAAGGGATAAGAGAAAAAGGGTCCTGTTCAGGTAAGACGACTGAGTGGAAAAGGAACTTTACCCAGACTGGGACTTGGGGAAGGTCTCTCTGAAGTAGTGAGTATGAATGAAAAAGAGAAGAGGAGGGAAAAGAGAAGAAAGCCACACAGAAAGGTACATGCACTGTCTCTCCCTTCACAAGAACCCTAAGGTTAACTACTAGCAACCTCATTTTTACTACTGCTTAGTGAGGTAACTGTGCCTCAAGTCACATGCCAGCGAGTGGCAGACCTGGGGGAGTCCACATCTGCATCTGGGGCCTCTGCTCACCACCTCAGGTGGCCTCTGCGCAGTATCATGCTTTCCCAACTACCACCTATAACCAGACATCAAGATTTGGGGTAGATGTCACAGTTTGAGCATCTTTGTAAGCCTTAACCCTAAATGTCTATAAAATTTTTTTAAATTAAAAATATCAGCCGGGTATGGTAGCACACGCTTGTAATCCTAGTACTTGGGAGGCTGAGACTGGAGGATTGCAGGTTCAAGGACAGCCTCGACAATTTAGTGAGGTTGTCAGCCACCTAGTGAGACCCTGTTTCCAAATAAGAAATAATCGGTCTGGAGATATAGCTCTGAGGTAGAATGCCTCTGGGTTTGATTCCCAGTACCACAAAAAATAAATAAATAAAGTAAAAAATAAAAACTCTTCTCATTGAAAATCTTATATACAGGAAAACTAGGGGATAAACGAATGAGGATATTATTTAAAACAGAGTGATGCTAGCCGGGCATGGTGGCACACGCTTGTAATCCCAGTACTTGGGAGGCTGAGACCAGAGGATCTGGGTTCGCGGCCAGCCTCAGCTACTTAGTGAGGCCCTCTGCAATTTAGTGAGACCCTGTTTCAAAATAAAGAATAAAAAATAGGGCTGGGGGTACAGCTCGGAGGTAGAATGCCCCCAGGTTCAATCTCAGGTACCACAAAAAAAAGAAAAAAATGCTGAAACCTATCAAATTAGCTTACTAGGCCCCCCCAAAAAAAAAACTAACGGGCATTTCAATTATGGGGAGACAAAACTCAAAATGATTCATCAACAAGAGTAGAGACACATTTAAACTGTTACTCACTATATGTTAGATATGAGTTATGTCCCTCAAACAAACAAAAATGTATGTATCTTCTCAAAACTCACAGTAACACAAACTTTTTTTGTGTGTGTGCTGCTGGGAATTGAACCCAGAGGCATTCTACCTCAGAGCTACATCTCCAGACCAATTATTTCTTATTTGGAAACAGGGTCTCACTAGGTTGATGAGAGTCTCACTACTTGCTGAGGCTGTCCTTGAACCTGCGATCCTCCTGTTTCAGCCTCAAGATTACAGGCCTGCACCACCATGCCCAGCAAACTTTCAAAAATCACCTCTTAGAAGAGAGGGAGCATAGCTTTGGTGGAAGAACCCATTGCCAAAAAAACAAAATGGTTCTATATCAGCAAAAAGTGCACCCAGAAGGAACTACACCATTTTAGATGTTTTATGTAAGGTATTATCTCCAATAAAGAATTTACCTTGTTATAGGACTCTGTAAGAAGGATTTCAAAGCAACAACCACAACTTTTTAAAAATGTTTAGCTAGTTTATATAATGCAATATTTCTAAGTCATTTTGTCTTCACATATCAAAAAATGAAACTAAGGCTACCTGTAGCCACTAGATTAGGAAACAAGACATAATTATCTTCAATTGCCTAATATGAACCTTGTATTAATTGAGTCATGTGAAGTCTACATTTCACTTCCACACACCCACTGGTAATCTTCACAACTCTAGCTTAACATTATAGAGTTGACATGAAGCAAAAATCAAAAGATTTCTTCATTTAGGAGCAAATGAGATGAGATTTTTAGGTAACTTGAAATAATTTGATGATTTTTCCAAGTAATCAAACAAAAAATTTAACCAGCCAAAATTTTTAATCCGAAATTGCACAATCATTGGGTTATGAATTATCACAAGTTTTCCAGCCATCAAAAAATTTCCCAATGATCAAGATGACCTATGGTCAGAAGTCTTTTAGAAGGCATAAGTAACCACTACACATATAGATATATAAGATGCTATTATACTGGTCACACAATTTACTTTGACAGGACAAACTATACAGTATCAAGTTTCCCTGTCTGATAGTTTCAAGTACTATCTTTACTCCTAAATTGAGAATAGACAAGTGTATATGGAGGTAAAACCACCAAAATACTCAACAGAAAGCAAAAAGTTCTTAGCCCGCAGTTTAAATTACTGCTCAGGAATACCACAAAATTGTAAGACTAATAAAATTTTGTGAGTGAAGAGCCACGCTCTTGATAAAGACCATTTCTGGAAGTTCTTGGGTTTTGCTGGGTTTGAATGGTTTTTTTGGGGGGGCTGCTTGGGGGTGGTGTTTGGGTGTATGTATAATGTGAAAGCTCTTTGCAATAAGAGGAAAGCTAATGCCAAAGCAAAGATAAATTGACACACACCTAATCACAAATAAGAAAGTCACAAATTAAGCCAGCCCTCTCCTTCTATTAGTCTTGTGTTTAATGTCATATACAAGACCATTCCTTCTCACCCAAATACACCTACTTCTAACCAAATTTTTTTCCCATAACTAGATACTTGCCAACCTTGAACATGCACTCATGTACCTATGGGCAGTCCATACTTCGAAGCTATTTCCTTAAAAAAAAAAAAGTGCTCAAGTAATACCAAAGATTCAATGCAAAATTAGCATTTTCTTTCTTTGTAAAGTTAAACACAAAATGCAGGCCAAGTCTCATGATGTATCATCTTTTTAACAAGTTGACTTGAATTTTACTTTTGCAGATAATCATACCACTATAAAAACCTAAATTCTTTAAATATGTTGTGCTCACCACTCTCCACCCCCAATCTTAAGGTCATAAATACAGTAACTCTCCATAAACAGAACTGACAGGCCTCAGACGATACTGTACAGGGGAAAAAACTTTCTGAGGGTCTTTTTTACTACCCACATTCCCAAACAAGACATTGTATCAAAATGGGATATTTTCATTTATCTTGAATGTCAATGCCTCTAAAAAAACGGGACTAATTTATTAACTTTAGAATCCCTAGCACACACAGTCTATATTGTTTCAAATAGGTCCCACCAAAATGTCTTTAAATGGTTACAAAATAACTAAATTTCAAATTTCTAAGAATCTCGCTAGATCTTACTATTTAGTCCATTCTCCACCCTCCACCAATAATTGTCATTCATTCAAGTATATTTATTCCTTCAAGTCTAAAATCTCTCAACACCCACCAGGCATTAAAAAAGTGTTACCTTCCCCCTACAGACACAGGTGTGACCCTCCCTCCTAGAAAAATTTCTGACCTAGCCTCTCTGAGGTAAATATGTGCTTTTTATACCCAGTTTTATGAGAGAACTTGGTGTAGACACTGACAGGAGTCCTTAACTTTCTGGCATGGTCTGAAGTCTAAATAAATTTGGACAGCTACATAAACACCACTGCTCTGCCAAGGCAAATCCTCCAAAAGTACCGGGGTACTTTATAAGTGTGTATATTTATACTAAAAATCATAACTATAAGCAAGTAAGCTTTTTTCTTAACCACTGTTTGAAACCTTAGCATGAAATTTTGGTTCTAGTGTCACATTTACAGCCTATCTGAAAATGATATTCTCTGAAAGAACAATTAAGATGAAATTTTTAGGAATACAAAAGCTAAAAGCTGAATTATTAATAACACCCCAAAATCAAAGAACTAAATAAATTCATTCTTAAAACTTTGGACATGTAAAATATAAAGAACTATGGGGGGAAATCTACCTATTTGAAAAGAAAAAAAAAGACTAGAAATAACTTCACACACAACTTTCTTATGACTTATCAATAGTCAAAGGATGCCTATAATAATAATAATTGTGTGAAGAAAAAACACACCAAGTAATATTTTTTAATTCCTTCCACTCAAAAATTGACTACCATTTTCTTGGGAAGGGAGGAAGGACTGATAAGTTTCATTAAGAGGGCTCATGGCAACCTTTCCACTTCTGCAAATCACAAAGTTAACTCCACGCTAAACACTATACATGGACACAATCTCTAGGTTAGAACCCTGAGTCATCACACACAAATCGCTCCAAAATGTGCCAGTATTTATAACAACGAGTTATAACCTAGTGATCTGAGTACAGACACATGGCTCCTGGAGCCCTAGCTATATGACCTTGGAAGAGTCACTGCCCCCTCTAGGCTCAATCTCCTCATCTGTAAAATGGGTAACAGTTCTTACAGGTTAGGTTAAGCAGGTTAATACAAATCTCTGAGAAGGGTCCCTGCCACTAATCTTTTTCAGTGACTGTAAAAACAATGTCATAAGGTGTATTTTCTGGCAATTTGGACAGAAAACCACCACCAAATGGTGCTGGTATTCAAGTGCTGCACCTAGATTACAGGATCCATATAATCTAGGGTTGGGCAAAAGGCACAAATAGCCCGAGTCAGTGACTCACTAATTTTGCCATTTTTAACTATTTCAGGCCAGGGAGGGGCCTTGGGCTAAGTGCTGAGATACTCAGCAGCTCGGGTGGCTCGGAGGCCGGAGCGGGTCTGTGCCTATAAATAGACTCGTGAAGTTTTGTTGCAATACACAGGTATCAATTCTAATCAGCTCCCCCGGCTGCTAAGCAGGTCAGCGCTCCACCTCCAGTGGCCGGGATCGCCGCACTCCCGGCCCAACTTCGGGGCACCGCGAGTCCCCCCGCTCCGGCGCCGGCCCTCCGGGCCGCCGAGGCCGCGGGCAGCCGACCTTCGCCGGCGCCCAGCCCGGCCCGCGTCCTCGCCCACCGGCCGCCGGCCCCATTTTCTTAACCCGTGCATTGTCCTTGCGAAGAATCCCGGCGGCTCCCACACTGGTGGGGACCGAGAGGAGGGACGAGGGAGGAGCTGGGGGAAGAGGATGAGGAGGAAGAGGAGGAGGAGGAGGAAGACACCCTCCTCCCCTCGGCTCGGGCGGCCAGTGAAGGCCTGGCGCTTGCTCGGGCCCCGGCCCGGCTCCCGGGAGGCCGCGGCCCCGCTCCCACCCTCCGCAACTTTCCCCGCGCCCGCCCGCCCGCTCGCGCCCGCCCGCCCGCCTCGCCTCTCCGCCGGGACCCGGCCTCCGGGCTCCCTCCCCCGGCGCGCGGCCGGCCCCGGGCCGCGGCGCCTCCTCCTAAAATGGCAGGTCCCTCCCTCCGCCCGGCCGGGCTCGGCGCGGGCCCGGCTGCAGGCCGCCGGGAGCCGCCGCCGGGCCGGGCGGGGCCGCGGCCGGGCCGGACACTCACCGGGACGATGGCGGGGCGCTCGCGCCGCTCCCTCCGGTGAGTCTCAGCCTCGGGCTCCCGCGCCGGCTCCGCGCGGCCTCCGCAGCCAGCGCCGCCCCGGCCGCCTCTCTCTCTCCGCCCCCGGCGCTCGCTCCCGGCTCCTGCCGCGCCGCAGCCCGCTCAGTCCGTCTCCGGCGCGCGGTTCCAGCGGCGCCCGGGGCCGGGGAGGCGACAGCCCCTCCCCGGCAAATACCGCAGTCCCCGGGCCCCGAGTCCCGGCGGCGGGGCCGCGCGGCCCGGCCCGGCGCGGAGGGCGGCGGCG